>JAQMCX010000012.1:17391045-17404293 GCA_029814765.1 Acanthurus leucopareius
CATACAACTTTCCCATAGCGAATCAGTTTGCTGAATAAGGTAATTTATTCTATAAATAGTACAACAACTACCTCTGCATTTATAAGTAAACCTTTAAAAACTAGGATGAGAAAATGTCCCTACGATGGGGGATTTTCCCCGTCTTCTTCTCCTGACAAGGACAACTGTTTCCTTAAGATGCAAGAAAACACAGACCCGTATGCGCGATGGTACCCACATCAAACAGACATGAGCGGTAAAAGTTGCATCAGATTATTTTGGTGTTTGCAGTCGTTGTGTTACCTGCCTAGCTGCCTGTCAACGCCCCATCTTAACGTAGTAGCTTAACAACAATACCCAATCTCATATCAGACAGGAAAAATCTGCTGTGCCCTCAATGAGCCTGCAGAGAACCTTTTCCAGCTTTTCATGTTTGTTTGTTTGCTATTTTTAATCATAAAACCTGAATGCGCCGCAGGTTTGGTCAGCTGCTCTTCATCCTGCTGAGAAAGAATGAAGAGCTGTTTCTTTTAAAGAAAAAAAAAGCCAAATTCTCCATTTTGAAGATTTTTTTTCTTTATTATTAAGGGTTTAAAGTTCCACAAACACAACTGATGATTGAAACTAAAATGTTTTGGCCTGAATAAATCCTGGTAGCTCCTCAGCTTCAGATTTCAATCCAAGATTTTAGTTTCTGCCTGCAGCTTCCATCCAGGTTTTGACCAGATGTTGACAGAGTTTTTCTCAAGACCTCTGACATAAATAGAGTTTGTTTTTACTGAAAAAGTGTTAGGCCAAAACCTGTCCACCAAGGCCTCTGCTTGCTAAGACTGCTTTTCATCACTGATTCAGGATCAGAACATGAGAAATCCTACATTAAACAACTGAAAGATATTGTGCTGAGAATTCAACTTTTGTCTCAGGCGATCATTGTGTATCTTGCTGAAGCTTCCTAATGATCAGTTTAATCATAGGTGACATTTAATCAAACTGATCATTAGGTGCATTTATAGCTGTATGTGTGTTTGTGTTTGAGAGTTGTCATCACTGGTGTCATGTGCCTTGTGTGTAAGATGCATTTCCAGTCGTGTTGAAACAGGTTAAACTGGCCTCGCTAGCCCACAGCCGTGTTGTTGACAGCGTGAGACTCAGACACAGGAAACCACCCAACTTCTCCTGAAAGCATAGCGAGTCAGTTTGCACAATAGAAGCAAGTCGAGGCCCTACACGAACACACACAAGTCCACATCTCACAAAGGTGACGTCTCAGTGAAAAGAGGGTGGACCTTGTGCTTCGCTGTGTCCTCAGACAACCTCCAAAACAGGAAAAGGGTTAAGTGCGTTGCATTTTTTCACAGATGTTTGACAGCAAAAGGATGTGTGCTGAGTTCATCCTCAGATCACAGACTTTCTGTGGAGGTGTCACGATCTGCAGAGGGCTGTGTGTGTGTGTTGGGACAGGCCACCTGAACATTAAGCCATTTTTTATTCAAAAGAACTTTTGTTTTTTTGCACATGTCGGGCTCGTGAAAGTGCACCTGTTTTCTGATTTTGTTTTTGGTTATTTATTAAAGTCAGGATTGTTAATCAGCAGTAACAGACCCCCCCCCCGCCTCTCCCCCGCAAGGGTGCAAATTACTGAGGCAGAAATGCAAGGCAGCAGTCAGAGGTTACACTGATGATTACAGATAAATGAGTAACTTCATCTGTGAGTCAATCCCCCTGTGACTGCAACTCTTCTCTTTCTTTATACGGGAAGCACACAGAAGTCATGCCTCAGCATATACAGTCCAGGGCCACTGTTGCAACACGATCGGTCATTTCAAATTCCTTAAGACTCAAAAAACAAAGTTATTCATCACTCATCAAGTTTTTTTGTATTTACCCACCTCCTGTCTCCAATCAAAGTCCGCGTTGTAGTCACTGTAAAACACTTTACAACTGTATTGCATGTTGTCAAACTGGTCTCGTCGGCCTTTGAGGCTGAGTTCAGTCCCAGTTCAGCCGCGTTCAGTAAAGAGGCTGCTGAGCCCAGTTTCATTCATCCTGCAGTGCAAACACCAACACTCCCTGGTTCTCCCAATCCAAGCAGACCTATCAGCTAAAAGGGCCACTAGCTTCACATTTCACTGAGCTAACAAGCTGTTTGTAAGAAGATTTCAGATAAGCTAATAGCATTAGGCTAACTACTTGTGTATCTGTCTCTGCAGTCTGTGGTGTACTGTCATGGAGGACGGATCGGGTTCTATCAGGGTGATATCCGTCTCCTCCCAGACGACATGAAGGCCCTTCGGCCGACCATTTTCCCTGTGGTGCCTCGACTGCTCAACCGCATGTACGACAAGGTGAGACGAACTGATGAAAGGAGGCCTTTGAAAGAAAGTTCAGCTTGAAATTAATCCATTTTGCTTGTTGAGTTTGTTAAAAAAAAAAAAAAATCTGCTGGAATGTATACAGTTATGAAAAACTGTCACCTAAGAGTACTCTGACAGAGATTTGTGGTTGGAAAATCTAATGAAGTTATTTTTTCCACTGCCATTATGAGTCATGTAAGGAGTATTCTGGCTGTGGTTTATGGATATAAGGAGGTGCTGTTTATCAACTATGATTAATGCTTTTATAGTTTGGTTTCCTCATAAATGCATGTTATGTAATTGAAAAAAACTCTATTGTAAGAAAGACGTGTGACAGAAAATAATGTGGGAGAGAGAAATTGGGCAAGAATAAAAAGAGACTGTTGCAAACCAAAAAAAAAAATTTGTTTAATTCCTGGGTCTCCTCTGCAGATCTTCAGCCAGGCCAACAGCCCTTTGAAACGCTGGCTGCTCAACTTTGCTGCTAAAAGAAAAGGTGCTGAAGTCAGCAGTGGGATCATTCGCAGCGACAGCATCTGGGACAAAATCTTCTTCAGTAAGATTCAGGTAATTAATTGCTGCACCTTGAGCCAAATGTGCCACCCTGCATACCAACACTGCCAATTTCATTACATTCAGTGCACTTGTGAGTGAATTTTCTTTAAGATGTTTTATAGACGTTAGACAGAGTTGAGGGAAAAGATGCAACCTCACTGCTGCACCCCAGAGAGCCGTCTGTCCTTAAACATGGTGCATGTGTCCGTCACACCTGGGTGAAACTCACTGACTTCATCATTTTACAAAGAGCAAGGCTGTTGGTTTATGTTTTTAATGGATTATCATTTCAAAAAATCAGGAAAAGAATAATAGTTTTTGAAAGAAATTTCAAGTTAAAATGCACACTGTAAGAAAACAATGTGCACTATGGTTACAAGTGCCAAAAACAAAAAGCATCAGATAATTTAAGCTGCAAACAATCAAATTTTCACACATTCTTTCAAATTCAATGTAAACAAGCTGATTTGAGAGATAATGCACATTGATCTTTGTAAATGCGTCAGCCAAAATGTCAAGTTTCGACTGCCTCTCATTTCTCTGTTATGGTAAATATTATTGACTAAAAATGCCATGTTGAAGTATAAAAAACATCCTTAGTTGTCATTCTTCAGACGTTACTCATAAACCTCACCAGCTGCTTCATCAGGGTGTGTTTTTTTTAGATTTTATTTATAGTGAAACAACCCCACCAAACTGCCATCACTTCTGACTCAAAAGTAGCTTTTTCCTGCTTGGTGCCCAGAAACACATGACATCATATTTCACAGAAACTGTTTACGTTAATCCAATAAGAAGAGCAACAAAAAAAAAACAGTGGTTCAAATTTTGATAGAAAAAATGTGTTTTCATGTCAGGTTTTTTAGGAATCTTTTCAAATGTTAATAAATTCCTGATTTTTTGTTTTTTTTTAATGTTATTTATGAAAAACAGAAAAAAGTCCCCTTTGTGTTAATAATGTGTTTTCTCTCTCAACAGGCCAGCTTGGGAGGAAGGTTGAGGATGATTATAACAGGAGCAGCTCCTACCTCTCCCTCTGTCCTGGGATTCCTCAGAGCGGCTCTGGGATGCCAGGTGAGACACACACACACACACACACACACACACACACACACACATACACACGCATGTACACACATGTTTGTACTCCATTTCTTGTACGATAACTTATTCTCAATAAAGTTCTCAAATTTCTCTGAGCCTGAATCTTTACCATCACAACTACAGGCCAATCAAGAACCCTTGTTTTGCCTTTCAACCTGAACCAAGTCTTAGACTGTAAAGAATCATAATCCATGTGTTTGAATTGAGGATGTATGAAAGACAAGGTGAAAACAGTGTAAATGTAACGGGACTCAACTCTGCTTAAGCTGCAAAAAAAATTCACCTGAATCCAGCTCATGTGTTCTCTCACATCGCTCACATAGTGTTTGGCAGCTTTTTTGAGCAAAATAGCAAAAAAAACCCAAAGATGCGGATGCTTTTAAAGAACATGTTCACACAGAGATATGGTATGTGGGTTCACTGAAGACCTTTACACACTCTTATCATCAGTATCTGTGCCCATTTGTAGGTGTACGAAGCGTACGGCCAGACAGAGTGCACAGCTGGCTGCACCTTCACCACACCTGGAGACTGGACCCCAGGTGAGCGTCACTCTTTATGCAACCGTCCCAGAAAACAGAGACATGTCCTTATCTCTGTCTCACTCTCTGTACTCAGACTATCAGTTCAAAGGTCCAAAAGTGATGTAGATGATCTTAAGGAGTCAAAAAGTCCCGTGCTGCAGTAACGTTTAACTGGGGTCAAAGTTTAAACCCTCACTATGCACAAAAAGACCCCAGCTGTTCAGAAAATGACACAGACACTCATCAACTTTGCTCCATGCAAACACTGTATAGACAACACTGAGAACGCTGAGTGGAAAAAAAAACACAAGATGAGTGTGAGAAAAATAGATTGTGGGAAAGAGAATAAAAGGAGAGACGTGGAAGGGTGAGACAGACAGAGACACAAGAGCTGTCAAGCTACTCTCTTAACACTGTTAATTCCTAATTAAATGAATGCCAAGATCAACAAATGAGTTTTAAAGATAAGCAGCTGCCAGGACTGCCTCTGTTTTCTCTCACATGGTACTGATGGTAATTTTTCCAAGTGGCATTGATGTGGTCACATTAGCCTAAAGTCATAATTAGCTGTCCAACTATGTATGAAATGTGTCTTTCACTAAAGACCATCATCCAAAAAAAGTAGGTTCAGTTTACAGAATCTAAAGTTTTCCCTGTCAAATAGCAACAAACTCTAAAGTGACCGATGACAGCTTAGCACTTGTGTAACTGTAAAACTGTCCAGCATGGTGTCCTATTAATTTGAAATTAATAAATGCTCTTCATCCATTCATGCCTAACTCCCTGCACATGCAAATTCTGAAAAAAACATTTAAAAAATCTTTAAAAATTACACCACAAAAATTCACAGACGGCTCAGTGCTGCTTGTAGCCATCACGTGAACACACCATCAACTGTTCAGCCACTTTAGTTTATTCTGTGAGGTTTAATAGGTTTTATAAAATTTGTTTTTGTCTAAAATAGGCTCAGTAGGTAAACCAGAGTGAGCACTTGATCTCCAATTAAATTCATGAACTAAATCCACTTAATCTCTACAGAGGAAGGTAGAGACGAAGGTGATGAGTCAGGATTCTGGTAATGTTTGACGTCATCGTAGGAATTCTGCATGCTAGGATGCAGTTTAACACAAGGAGCTTTTTTGAGTCATGTTCAACCTGTTGTTGTTGTCTTTTACATTCAATTGTTTTAGGTTAAATAGTGACACCCATATGTCCTTCCAGTAAAAAGCATCAACAGCTTAAGAAAAAAAAAACAACATTAAATAACCTAGTTTCTGAGTTGTTGTTGCTACTTACATTTTTCTCAGATGTTCTTAATAGATGTAACTTTTAAAGGTAATGTAAATCCCAACCATGACCTTTGAACATTAAAACTCAAAGAAGAGTTCAGCATTTCTGTATCCAAGCTTTCCCAAGTAACTGGCATTAGGTAAAAAAAAGGCAATAAAATATCAGATTTCTATGAGTTTGAATCAATAAACTTTGGTCCACTTTTCTTCATTTATTGCAAAAGACTCAAAAACGTGCTTTCTTGGAAAGTGGCTTCAAATTCTATACTTAGTTGC
Source organism: Acanthurus leucopareius (assembly GCA_029814765.1). Taxonomy (NCBI): domain Eukaryota; kingdom Metazoa; phylum Chordata; class Actinopteri; order Acanthuriformes; family Acanthuridae; genus Acanthurus; species Acanthurus leucopareius. The sequence goes on from JAQMCX010000012.1 coordinate 17,397,127, forward strand.
ACATGTGACTTATAACATTGTGAAATAAGAGCAAAACCACTGACTTTTTAAGTACTCTAATACAGCACAAGAACTCTAAGTTATATTAACAGGACTTAAAGCTATTAGTTGCATTGCTTAAATTCAAAATCAGCCTTTTTATCATCTCATGTCCACATACTTTTTCACAGTGGATGAAAAAAACTGAGACAAAAATGTGACAGAAACATATTGTGTTACTGTAAATCAGCCAAAACCAGAGCATGACATGGTGTGTGCCTTAGCCTGTTGTGCTGCTTGCATCAGGAGCTGCAATTGAAGGACTGTGCATTACCACACCTTCAACCTGTGGTTTAACATCGCCCTCTGCTGGTCATTTCTGACACTCCAGAGGATCTTGGCTTTTTTATGGGGAAACATGACAGTCAATTTTGACATTAAGATTTAGATTATTTTTAATTGAAGCAACTTAATGTGAAAATTCTCCCTCTTCCTTACATTGTTAATTTAACATGAATTTGATGTGAATTTACACATTATTGAGCTTAGAGTACGAAACGTTAGTTCTTATCTGCAGGAAACCAGTCAGCAGTGAGCAGTGTTAACAGTGACAAAGCCCGCTGTGTGAGGGAAATCAGAGAGTTCAAGTTGCAACAAAAAAAGGGGAAAAAATATCAATAGTTTTAAATTTTTTTTGTTTGTCTTGACCTTTGAATAGGTCACGTTGGTGCCCCGCTGCCATGTAACCTCATCAGACTGGTGGATGTTCCTGAGAAGAACTACTTTGCCTCTAAAGGAGAGGGAGAGGTGGGTAACTTGTTTACAAAAGAAGGAACATATGCTCTGCAAACAAAGGTGTGTGTTTATTACAGTATCCAGACATGTTGGAGGGTTCATTTTAAGCTCATATAAAAGATTACGATGCTGTTTTGTCCGGAATATCTGTCTAGACAGAGCTCTAAAACACTTTTAAAATACCAGAGATAAGAAAGACCAGGATGAACAAACAAGGTCCAGACATGAGGTGTATAAACAATAGCAACATTCAAAAAAATAAATTAAGAGGCAAAATTCTTTAAAAAGTCCTCAAGAAATAAAAGTGATGTTTGTACAGGAAAACAGTTCATATGTTTGATGTCAGACTTCAACCCTTTTCAACTTTTCTATCCGCCATCCAGGTTTGTGTGAAGGGACCAAATGTATTTAAGGGCTACCTCAAAGACCCGGAGAGGACGGCTGAGACGTTGGACGCAGACGGCTGGCTTCACACCGGTGACATCGGCAAATGGTTGCCTGTATGTACTTACAGCTCAAGTCCAACTCCAGTATTTAGACGGATATCAGAGTGTTGTCTTTGCTTTAAGAGATGCATTGTTTTTAATTCAAGTGTCTTCTTTTGCTTTATTTAACCTCTCTTGTAGAACGGCACGCTGAAGATCATTGACAGGAAGAAGCACATCTTCAAGCTGGCGCAGGGAGAGTACATCTCCCCCGAGAAGATCGAGAACATCTACATCAGGAGTCAACCAGTGGCACAGCTCTATGTCCATGGAGATAGCCTGCAGGTAAGAATACTAATATACAAACTCAGGACTTAGCATCTAAATAAATGGAATTATTGAGAGTTTGTTTGTAGCTCCTGTTCTCTATTTCAAGCCAGTATAAATAAAATACATGATCACCTACCTGGTCCTCTTTTTTAAGCAGGATTAGTTCACAATCTTCTAACTTCTTCCTGTTCTGTTTGTGTTTTCCTCTTTCCAGTCCTGTTTGGTGGGGATTGTGGTTCCTGACCCGGAGGTCATGCCTGAATGGGCCAAGAAAAAGGGCATTTTAGGCACCTACAAGGACCTGTGTAAAAACACGGTAGGAGCCACATGGCTGAACACTGTTAAATCACTGTTAATAATCGATGCTGATAAAACTGACAAACTTAGCTATATTTCTTCTTTTGACAACAGGAATTAAAGAAAGCAATCCTTGAAGATTTGGTACGTCTGGGCAAGGCCAGTGGCCTCCACTCTTTTGAGCAGGTAGGTGTTTGGATTTGAGGCAAAAACAGCCAATATGTGGTAGGTGTTCTGCTGAAGCTGTGTTTTTGTTATTATCTTTGGATATCATGGAAATAACTTTGGTCTCACAGCTATAAAATGACCATATTTGAGCCAGAAGTAGCTCAAGTTATACTCAGCAGTATATTTATATAATATTGCCTAAAATTACACTAACGGGTGTCTATTCTTAAACTTATGTAAGCAAGGAAACTCAGAATAATCTGGGGGAGGATCACAAGGATCTTGGTCTCATTCAAAATCCTTATTATTCTTTTCCATTTTGTTTTTACCAGGTGAAGAACATCTACATCCACAATGAGATGTTTTCCATTGAGAATGGCCTCCTGACGCCCACACTAAAGGCCAAGAGGCCGGAGCTGAAGGAGTTCTTCAAGGGGAAGATCGACCAGCTCTACAGCAGCATCTCCATGTGAAGGCCGGCAGACCCCATTTTCCTTCAAGCATCGTGACACTAAGATCAGCTTTGACCACTGAGCTGCAGTGGGACAAAGATGTGGCATCTTAGACTTAACATGCTTTGGGGAAGCAAGTCAAACCAGGCTCAAACAAATGACAGAAATAAATTGAATTACAATACACATCATTATGTGTATTTCCTTTTTACGTATGCACCCATTGTGTCATCATTACAGAAACTTGTGTTTAAAAGAAGATGATGTTGCTTTTTTGTCTGAATTTAAACAAATTAAAATTAAAAACAAATCAGACGACCTATTGAGGATGAACCCCTCAACCCCCCAATGCCAGCTTGGATTGGCTCCATAAAGGACAGATAGATGGATGGATAATTTTAAAAAAAAGTGGTGCATTTCACTGTTGCCCAGCAGAGGGCAATGTGGAGTAGCCAATACGAAGCACCGTCATTAGTTATTATGAGGCTATGCAAAGTACCTTTTTTTAATGTTTTTGAACAGAAACATATTGACTATACCAATATCAAAACACTCAGCTGTCCAATCACAGCACGAAGGGTTGGGGTTGGGGGTGGAGCTTAGCATCCCCAGGGGCTGATGGCAGCCATGGTTAGCTAACCAACCAAAGGCATGCAACTGTTGACTGTACATTTAGTTTGTTTGTGCTGCAAAAGGCCGCACAAACATTGAGAGGGATCTTTTTTGGCTTCTTTGCAAGATTTGACAGTTACTGTAGTTAGCTTGTGTTAGTCAAACCTTGTAGTGGTTTAATGGAAGGAAAGCTTATACTAAAAAAATGTGCAAAAGATAAATAGTTAGAATTGCCAAATGGACTAAATGAACTTTTTTTTAAAATGCTGAATCTAAATCTAAAGACAGTCAACCGTCACTGTTTCTTTTCTTATGAAAAATCAGTATTAAATTTCATAAAATTACTGTAAAAGTGACGTACTGTGTAAGTTGTTCTCTGCTGGACAACAACAATGCAATTAGCCTCTTCTCTCTTTGTTTTTTTTTTTGGAATGTGATTGGATTTTAATGTTGCATTGGAAAATTCATGTCACAATAGAAAGCAATAAATTTGGTTATTTAAGATAAAAAAAACTAAACAATTATCATTAAGTAATGACATAGAATGCATACAGAAAAGAGAAATATATATAACAATGTATTTTGTATTTCACAGTAACTCTTTGTTTGATTTGTTTTAATTTAGCCATTTTAAACATTCCATACATTGCTATCTGCTATCCACCCAGCCATCAAACGCTCTGTCCCCAGCACCAGAAACTCATCAGCACTTTTACGTTGAGCAATTCATTCTTACTTCCTTTCAATCTGCTTCTCTTGTGTCCTCAAACCTGTCCCTCAAACCTGCCAGCCAAACACGACGTAAAATCCACAGTTGTACGACAGCAAGTGTGATGTCTTTGTGTATAGCGTAGCTCAAGGAAACCTTTAGATCAGTGATAATGTCGACACCTTGTGGGACAGAGTGAACTTCATCCTCAGTGGAAAGCAGTAGATTTTCAGTCAATTGAACAAGCTGCTGACAGTGGTGCCATTTATCAGGTCCTGATGAATCACCCCTGATCTGACACCACAAGGATTAAACCTGCAGAAATTGTGCAATTAGACCAAAGGTCTTCAAAGCAGAGGTTGCAATTATGATAACTAGGAAGGGGCAGTAGCAGCTCCTGCCTTGAATGTTTTAGTCAGATCCAAATCACAGTTTCTGTCATGTATTTACTCACTCATTAAATCATCTCCACACAGCTGTGACTGGCGTCTTAGCATGCATGTTCCTGGTTAAAACAAAGGACTGCCCCACTGTAACAGTCATCAAGGGTCAAACTCTGCATTTAATTCAACCGCATCTTCCTTTACATCCATTTTTGCACAAAGAGTATGTCAGGAAAGCAAAAAAAATTAAAAATAATAAAAAAAAGCAAAACCAGGGCTCAGGGCAATGCATGCAGTTTGCCCTGCAAATGCTGGGACCATTAACATGTGACTTGACAAAGGCAAGAATTTCTTTGCGGCCATTAATAACAGGTTGTATGCAGCTGCACACAGCCACTGCTGCTTGTGCAAGGCTTTGTAATGTAAGCCAAGCAGATGAATTCAACCCACTGATGGAAAAAAGAACAATCATCTACTTTTAAATAAAAGAATTTTTTTTTTTTTGGAGGGTTTTCACATAGAAGTAATGTATAGGCTTTTTAAGTTGATTACTGTCCCAAAGCATAAACAACGTGGATGTACATAAACGAGGACAGCTAGATGTAAGCATATTTATTAAATCAATGGTTTGAATGGATTTTTTTCTCTCTTTTTGCGTGTAGTGAGATGAATTGTACCTATTTATTTATCTATTCTGCTGTAAAATGGAATCAGCACCATATCCTTGTAATGATTGAGTGCAGCAATAGGGACGAGGGAGGGTTGGGAATAGGACATGGGCAATGAAATAAAAGATATTCTGGAATGATTTTAAACTGGTGTCTTGATTCATTTCTCATGGTGTTTTCAATGGGCCAAGTGGCAAAAAGGCTGGGAAAGGCCTGTTTATTCCTCTAAATGTTTAATATTTTGTAAACATGCCATATGACTTTATGTAAAATCTTAATCTTGAAAGTATCTTGAACCACTTCTGTCACACAGATTTGTCAATAAACAGACAATAATATTTCTCTCAGGAAAAATGACTAAAGTGGTATCAAAGTAAGTGAGTACCATTTAATAAACAAGAAAGGTACCTTAAAATTGTACCTAAATAGTCTATATTACTTGAGTTAATGAATTTAGTTAGGTTACCTTCAAACACTTAGGATCAGACAGCTAATAAAGCCATATTTATACTGTGTGACATTACTGTTGTATTTGAAACAATGATGTGTGTTTAATGGCCCTAAAATGGGCATATGCACTTATTAATTTAATTTTAGTATTGTAACCACTCACTGTGACCACTAGATGGCAGTGAGTGCTCTTTCTAATCAGCCTACCGTACTTAGTTAATTTATGACACCTTTCAGTCTCCACAAGCACCATGGCAGAGGTGATACTAGCACTGGTGATACTGGTCTTTTATTTTGATGAGCTAAGAAATAAAATGCATTGACAGGAAGGTGTATTTCCCATGGAATTAATGTAAATCGTCATCAGCAGCTGATTGGTTAAATACTCTGCAGGTGTGCTCGGTTGCTAAGCACCGGAAAAGACCGAGGGGAAAAGATTTAATACTTAAAGGATCCAGTCTGATTTTTCACGGTTAGTTTCACCGTTTTTATTGAATGAAAACTTGAGACATAGCGAGTTAAAGTGTTAGGAGCAATTTCTCTGACGTTAGGGTGGTTTTTGTTTTGTGTTATTAACAGAACATCGACGATAATTTAGATTTATTCAGAAATGGGTCGATTCAAGTGTCGAGTCAGACGTGACCGAGGATTACTCAACAAACGGGACACACCCGTGAAAACAGCACTGAGCACAGGAGGCAGTAAGAAAAAAAACATCCAAATACACACAGACAATCTCAAAAATATATTAAAAATGAGATATTTATCTTTAAAAATATCAGTCCTGATGTGCACCGTAATTTCGACCGTGATCAGTTTAGTTTGCAGCTTCTGTGCTCATTTAACATTTAACTAGCTAGCTAATACAATACAATATATGATTTCATTATAAAATACCTTAATTATTAAAGCGTTGCTCTGTTTGTCAGCATCTACTTAAAATCTGTTTATGTAGCCTATAACTTACATTTCACTCCTTACTCTTTATACATCTTTAAAACTTTTCAGAGTGCAGGAGATTTCTGCCTAAAAAACATTATGAAGCACTTCCAGAGGAACCTGAGGAGAGTGAGACTGTCCACACAGTCAAAACAAGCATTCATGTGTTGGTGGGTTTTCTGATTAATGAATAGACAGTTATATGTAGTTACATCAAACTCAGATGTCTATTTTCTCATTTATATTATAATTTCTTATTATAATAAAAGTGGCATGCAGAAACTTTTCCTTACCTCAATGAGAATGCTTGATAAATCGTAGAGTTTGAAGTAAGGGAGCAATAATGTAGATAAAACTGTTAGAAACATTAAATTCTGCCATTTTGCTATATTTCTCACCTCTGGGATGCTGGAATTTTAAAATTCAAGTTCTCTTCTGTGGTTTTTCAAACGTTTTATTCTCTCCTCATTTCCCATGCTTATCTTTTACAGACAAGCATTAAGCCCATCCACAGCAAACTTTTGTTACACTTGAGCAACTCTGCTTTTACTGAAAACCCAAGAGGCGAAACCGTCTCGCCTGCTGCATCAGCTGGGAAAAAATATGGCCATAAAGTGCCACCAACAGGTCACTCAACCATTCAGGAGACTCCTGATGAGGAGGCTTTTAAATGTGCTGGAGTGCAGATTAAAAAAGATGAGCAAAACTTGGCAATGACTCCCGAAAGCATTACATCTTCTAGCATGGAGTTGGACACAACTTTCAGCTCTGATGAGGATGAGGAGGAGGAGGAGGAGGAGGAGGAGGAGGAGAAGGAGAAAGAATGTCACTCTTTTACAGCCTCCAGCAGTCTTTCCTCCCCGGAGATCTTTCGAAAAGAGAATTATGGTGTGTGTGTGTGTGTGTGTGTGTGTGTGTGTGTGTGTGTGTGTGTGTGTGTGTGTGTGTGTGTGTGTGTGT
>JAQMCX010000012.1:17404393-17436893 GCA_029814765.1 Acanthurus leucopareius
TGTGTGTGTGTGTGTGTGTGTGTGTGTGTGTGTGTGTGTGTGTGTGTGTGTGTGTGTGTGTGTGTGTGTGTGCATTTCTGTAAAATACGCAACCAGAATATAAGATTGTTACATTCTAATTTTCAATCTCTTTTATTTACAGCAGAAACAGTAACTTTACCAAAAAAGGAGGAGCTGCTTGATCTTCATCTTCACACAAAAAACTCCACCTTGCTGGATGTGAGCCATGCTGAGAGCATCAACATGCATATTTCTCCCAATCTCTCTACCATCATTGGTAATAGCGTGAAAAACTTCCTTCACACATGTTGGTGTTTAGTCTCCTCTTGGTTACTACAGTTCTTTTTTTAGGCTAAGCTGACTCCATCCAACAATAATTTGATGTTGTGATAATTTGGCAGTAACCCTAAGGTATGAAACTGCTAGTCGTCATTGAAAACTTAATATTGTAAAAAAAAAATTTTTAAAAAGTATGGAATAATCATTCAAGTGTATTCATTGGCCTGGCCTTTTGATTAAGGCTTAAAATAGATTCTGACAAAATATGTGTATACGAATAATTTTAAGAACTGAAAGCTTTGCGCTGTTATTGACAGTACATTTTAAGTGAATTTCCTGATGCTTGGGCCTTTTACAAATGCTAAACTCTCATTAAAAATACTCATGTCAACAGAAAAACTGAATGTAATACAATCCGATGTTGGAATTTTGCTGTGAATTTCAAACTGTCTGGCAAATAAATAAACTTAATAAATATTAAACTTCTTTCTGCAGATACTTCTACCAGTCTTGCAGACAAACACTGTGACATCAAGTGAGTTTGAAAGATTAATTTCTTCTGGGAAAAGTCACTTAACGTGCAACAGGAAGCCCCGAAGGAAATGCACTTACTAACACAGAAAGATTTAAATCAGCTACATGCTCAGTAGCAAAACTGGTTCAGTCACTGTTTTTTTCTGTTTGAAACCAACACAGGAGACCTGAGGCTGAGCCCAAATTACATATGGACTCATTAAAATCAGGTAAAGACAATTAATTCAGATGTGTATCTTAAACAAACTGTATAATTTTATGATCAACAAAAAATGATCTACATGTAAATCTTTTTTCACTGTGAGCTTTTTCATGCAATGTTTGCTGCAAAAAACACAAATTGTCAACAATGAATGTTATTCTCATCTGCAATTTTGTATTTTTTTTAAACCCCCAATCTATAGAAAAAAACTTCACATGGAAAACCCCACCAAAGTCCCACCCACCCAAAGTAAGAAAATCACCAAGCTATCTATTGCATGTAACCAGTAAATGATGCAGTTTTATTGTTGTTAAAATTAAAACTTCTGGTCTTGAAAAGGAATTCTTGTTGAGGTTTAATATAATTTTTTTCTTTCCCAGCTCATCAACAGAAGGCCTATTTTGTTCAAGAAAAAGGTCTGCTTTAAAAGCCCCATAATTGCTGAGGTCTTTGATGCAAAACACATCCCTGCCACCAAAATGACTATTCACAATGCCAGTGAGTCAGTCAACCTCACTGAGCAGATGAAGTCTGATGTGGACATATCGAGAGCAGGTGAAAACAGCTCTAAAGAAGAAGCATTACAACTGCAGGTGAAGCTGAGAAGGCCTGTCAAAAGTGAACCGGAAAAAGCCAAGTTCTTTGACTTTATTGACGACAGTGACAGGGATGTGTTCTTTCAGAAGATGAGAGAGAGGTGTGTCAAACTCAAAAGTGCTCCTTTATTTCCTCTCACAGCTGCTAAAAACAAAAAATTTATGTCCTGTCACATCTAAAGCCAAAATATTTTGTGAAGAGATTTGGGCTTTTTTCCTTAATGTATATCAAAGAGGTCTGTTTGTGAAATTTCTTTCCAAGGGATATGCCTTAAAAATAAGATATCAAGAATTACTGCATCAAGTTTATGAGACTGTGTAAAAATATTTAAAATATAAAATGAAATGTGTTACATTATTTAAGTATTGAAAGAAGCTGCACCTTGCCATGTATGTAAGAGCCAGTGGATCATTTGCTTTTCAAACTGTTTGTACAAAACTGAGAACATTTACTTCACAACCTGGCCCTTAATATTATTATTATTCAGAGCTTGCTGTGTAAACTGTGGTGTGCTTTTTCTTCAAGAGATTTGGTCATTTGAATACATTTTTAATTAAAAACTATTTATATGTACTATTTTGGCACTCTAAGGACTCAAAGCAGTACTTAATTTCCTTCATTTTGCATTGATGTTATCAAACAAATGACCACTAGATGTCAGACTCGTGTCTTCTGAAGTTGTCGTTGCTTCTTGTCTCCTGAAAGTGATTACTTTCCGTTTTATATGTTAATTATTTGTGGTGTTTGTGTTTCTTTATCTGTTTTATTGACAATTTTGTCATGTATAAGTGCCTTAAGAGCCTAATGTAAATGTTTTTGGTGAGATGAATAGAGTCGAAATTTAAGTTTGTTAGGTATCAATTTATAGTAATATTTTGGTAAGTTTGTCTTTTTGCAATTTTTTTATATTGCCAAGCTTTAGAAAAAAAATGTCCAAATACATGAAATCATAATAAATACATAAGTAAACCATTCTTGTTGGATTCCCCTCGTATTTTTTGTTTGTTTGTTTTTCGACATATGTCCGGCTTTTTCACTTTACTCTTTTCTCATGTGTGTCTTTCAATGATTGTCGACCGTGTTTGCAAGCAGCACAATAGTCACACTGATATGATTTCAGTGAATAAATTTCATGCTGTCACGATTCCCGACAAAACATCAACACAGCGAATCCTCTAACCACGTGGTACCGGGCCAAAAATACCAGCCAATCGAGCAATTTGTAGTAGCAGCAGCATTCCGTCAGCCAATCAGAAAAATGTAGTGGGTTACCAAGCAGCTCCCGTGACTAATGCCTGTCATATGACTGTGACACCCATGGAGACAGTTACAAGGAACAAGATTTGCTCTTGGATTTGAAAAGAAAAGAGACCTTCTGTACCGACTTTACCTATGGTACAAAATGCCTCCGACTCTCTTCCAGAAACTTTTCAACAAGAGAAATGCGTTTTCGTCGCCTCCCCCGAGATGTAGCAAAGAGGACCCAGCTTTCAGGTACCTATTTTGTGTATGTGTGCGCTTGGGGTTTGTGTGTACGTTAACGTTTTACGTGTGCAGGCTAACGTTATTTATGACTTTCGCTATGGTACCAGGAAGCATGAAAGAGTTTCGGCTTGGTATATGTTTTGAACTCACAGACACTTTACAGAACAACGCTGTGTAGTTCAGTTAATTTGAAACCGATGTATCAAACTGTCGGTAGACGTGGAATACGTGTTGTGCCTCTTGGTGGGGTTAGCTAACATGCTAATGCTAGCTACCAGACGTTAGCGCGGCTGTTGCACACGCTGTCTCTTGTTGGGACGCGGCTTGTCTCATTAGATAACACTTTATTTTGCTCGTTTAAAAAAAAGTACCACAGCTCGTGTGTTGTCGATACTAAATGGATAACGAGCTGACAATGCACACTTTCCCCCCTTCCTTAGCGGTTGTATAAACAGCTTATCGGTATAATCGCATAGAAGTTGCAGAAGCAGTCTCCTTTGTCTCCCTCGTGTCCCCCTTTCTGTTTCTGTGGTAACAGCAGCTAAGCCTGCCGCAAGAAAACAACGTGGCAGCCGTGACAGGAACGTTACAGTCACTCTCTTTTGTCGCTTATCTTGAGCTGTGTCCACAATAACTTGCAGTAAAGTGCAGCTGGCTTCTTTCAGTCTTGCGACGGCAGGCTACTGTACTTGTATGCCAGTGCCGTCAGACAGCAGAGGAGGACACAGTGTGCTCTGTGTTGTAGCACATGTGACCGCTTTAGACGGTCAGTGATGACAGACAGATCCGCGGCAAATCAGGCTTCACCCTTCATAGACGGGCCGTAGTCTGGGGTTGCACAATGCTAGATTTTTCACATAATCTCTTGTGCTGAAAGCGGCCGATACGAATACTTTTGTAAACCAGACATATATGTGACACAGATATAAACTTACCACTAGTTATTCTATGAAATATAATATGCCTTGATCCAATATTGAGCACAGCACGGGTGTGAATTACACACATATTTCGATATATATTTTGTTTGCACCAGTGATTCAAATGCAAGATAGTATGGTCTAGTCATAGTACTGAAAAAAACCTTAGTGGTTGCAGGTGTCTGACATCCACTGAAGCAGATCAGGAACTACTTAAATTGCAAATGTGAAAAAAACCTAAAAGCACTTAAAACGTATTTTTCTTTGATGCTTATTCTAAAACTAAAAGGAAGTGCAAAGTTGCCTTAAGCATAATTTTTGTAACACTCATGATTGCAGACAGTGTTGTAATCCTGCCAAAGCCTTATTTTGACAGGTTTACCACAGCATTGGCATCTGTAGCAAAGAGTGCTTCTGCTTTTAAAACATAAAACATGGAAGACAGTGTATACTAGTCTATAATTGTGCTTTATATTCAAAAAAGTGTCTGTGCAGGTAAATCTTGACAAATTGCATCACTATATTAACTTAAAATACTTGGTATTGAAATATTTAAAAACAACTACAACAACACCAAACCCCCCCAAATTAAACCTGACTGAGCAATGCATAGTTAAGTCTGTCAGCATGATATTCAATACTCCCTATGTTGGTTTCGCTGTTAATGCTCTTATACACATTCTGGGTCACGGTCAGGTCTGCCACCAAGGGGAAAGTGCTCTTTTTAGTTTTAAATACACTTGCATTGGAAAATGTTGCTCTAGGTCTGTCACCCATGGTGGATGTATTTAACAGTGGACCAGAAAGCTCACCTCCTTGTGGTGCTACTTGCACTTTAGCCCATATCTGTGCCAGCACACGTTCCATTACCATAAAGGTGCCCTGTGCCCAGTGATACAAATACTGTGTGTGTGTGTGTTGGCTGACTTCAATCCTAGAACAAACAGGCACACAGCAGGCGTTTCTGTTAACTCTGTGGTCAGCTGTTCACTTCATACCTCCGGCATGAGCTCCCCATTCATCGGGCATGAATTGCCTTGGAGAGGGCTTAACTGTGCGAAGACATAGGCAAGGAGAGTTAGAGATAGATGGAGAGTACACTTTGGTAGTTGCAGGATATGAGTAGAATACATCATTCAAATAATAACAGAGTCTCAGTGAGATAAAATTAGTGAAAACGAAGAGAACATCTGCTACACAGTGAAAAAGTACAGAATGGATAGGATAAGTAGATCCAGTCAGAGGAAAAAGAGAGCTGGAATTACAAAATTCTACAAAGGCCCTGGTTGATGAAAGAGGGGAAAATAATGAAACCAGAGATGAGGGTTTGGGCTATTGGGAATTGAGCAGGCAAACTTGGAGGATAGACAGAGAAAAGAAGGATAAGGTGTGACTGGAGACCACTGGCACCTGAAAGGACCTGGTAGATGATGTTCACAAAAAATGAAAAACAATTTCTGATTCTTATTAGAATCTCAATTCTTCTGAGAACTGATTTTCTCACGTTTCACCGCGAATTCAGAATATTCTGATCTACAGCAAAGAATGAGTGTGTTAAAAACTGCAGCTGACCTACCTGCCTTTTATTTGTTTGCACTCAAGACTGCTTATGTAAGAGAGCAAATATTATGAATTGAGCCGGCTTGGTATGGTGTCTCAAACTATTTAATGTAAGACTTTGAAGACACTTAGAAACCTCTGGCAGGTTGTCCCAGAATAATTCAGTCCCTAATGAAGATAACAGAAATGAACCCAAACACTTGAATCAGAGCTCCCTTAAGCTTTTATTAGCTAAATCTGATTTTCTTTTAGAGAGCTGGTATTATGAGCTTATGTTTAGTTGTCACTAGTAGATCAGAGATGGTATGTATAATGTCATAATATAAAGCACTAAAACAGCACCCTTATCTGTAAATCAGACTTTATTGAATAAAGTGCTTTACAACCCCCTGATGTGGTGGAGTAGTATACTACATTTGTGTTTTTTACTTTGTAGTTGAATTACTTTTAGTGTAACTTGATATTTACCGAGGGAACTTTGCTACAAAATAATGCACTGATGATTGCCCGTTTGAGTGTGCTTGTTTGTGTGTGTGTGGGTCTATTTCCACGAATCAGAAAATGGATCGGCTTAAAGGTTTGGGCTTTATATAGTGTACTATTAAACTATCTTGCAGCTGATGAATAAAGTTTTTTTTTTTTCTAAGTTGGTGCCCTGCATGATGCATCATCCAAAGCTCTGTCACAGCACATCACTGTGTCCTCCAGAATTCCACAGAGGGCAGCAGGTTGGCTGACCCTGGGAGGAAAGCCTAAAAAGCCTCTCCTGTTTCCCTGGCTGCAGCACTTGACAAGCTGGACAGCATACTGTACATTACACTGAGAGCTCCTGGCTCATCCTGCAGAGAGTCGGTCCTGATTGTCAGCCAATGGCTTTGTCCTCCCCACCCACAGCCAGACTGCTTGCCCTGGCCATCCCCTGTCACTGCTGCCTGCAGAGGAAACTTCCTCTGTGACCTGGGCCATACAACTCAATATAGTTGTGCTTGTACTGCGATACGAAAAAGAGGGAATGTGTGTAGCTGAAAGATGATGGGATGGGTGTGTGTAGCCTTTTTGTTTTTACAATCCACTTTGTCAAAGCTCAAAACTCAAATTTGATGTTATGTAAAAGATATAAAGTGATGGCTGAAAGCATAGTATATTTTCTTGGTTTCTATAATACTGAAATGACAAGGACATTTTGTAAGAAAAAATGTGACTTTTTGTCATTTATTTTATAGATAAGGCCACTCTATGTCTTCAAGATAAACAAATAATAATAATAATAATCAAAATAGAGAATTTCTATAGGCTTTTACCTTGCATATTATTTTTTGAGGTACTCATTGTGGTTTCAAATTGGTACAAAATGGACGTTGTTTCGTAAAGTAGCAGCTCCTCACACCTTGGGGCAAATTAAAAATAAAATGTAGACTTATTAAATATTTAATTAGTGTGCACTATAACTCTCAGTGGAACATACTTCAGATTCTTTCTTCATCTGGGAAGAAACATGCCATTGCATTATTTCAGAATAAAAATATGCACCTCTTCTGATATATTTATAGTGATACTCTTCTTGGTAGATTTACAGGAGAAGTAGTTATCTCAATTTCCTTTTGGGCATGGTGTCCTTCCTTCACCGCATACTTTCATAACTCAGTGTGTCATGTGAGGCTTTCATCAATCTGAGGCTGTCATGTTTGTGGAACGATCACATGGCTGAATTCTCAGTCACTAGCATGAAGCTGCCAGCTGGATAAGTAGAGTGTGTGTCTGCCTAGTATTCTGTATGTTTTCTACTTGTGCATATATTAAGCATGTTAGTGCAATGGTTTCATGCATATATTGTAGCTTTGCATTGCAAGGGTGTTTTTTTTTCTGTCTGTGTGTGCGTGTGTGAGAATTTATCAGGCCTGCCAGGGTTCCGTAAAGACAGCGGCTGTCATCAAGTTCCTATCAGGGCTATTTTAAGTGGCCGCACTCAGGCTTCTCAGAACTGCAGGGTCATGGTAAAGATATAGTTTTACTTAAAAGCTGCACACACATACATAGTAGCATTCTGGTGAGTGCTACTATGTTGGCTTAACATCTAGTTAGGCCAGTATTCCCTTTCTTGGGGAGGAAATCAGTTTCAGCTTTGACCACGTAACACATGCTATTCGGCTCACCTCCGGTTGTTGGTTGGCTGTTGCTGATTTGCTTTTGTTAATTGTTTGGTTGTTGGGACTTTCTAGATTATAGTGAACTGAAAGATGACCACACCAATACCTGAGAAGTTGTTAAAATGGAGAACTTGCCAAACAAATTTAATGTAGCTTCCACAATTCTCAGAATCACAATAATCACTGAGTGGTTTTTTTTTTCATGATTAGTTTCTAGTTTCACAGCTGATGCTGTTACTTGATACAGGGGTAGCGGGACCTCAAAAGATGTGCAAAGTTGCAGTGTTAACATACTACAGACCATAGATTGTGTTACTATACAAGTGATGTCTAAAGGTGGGTATGAGGTATACCATGAATTCAGTTCAGAGTATGCAGAAGTCCTTATTTTTGTCCTACTTTTTGTCCAAATTTATGTAATGGCCTGCGTATTCCCGTCTATTGAAATGATCTCCTCTAAAAATGCGTCACTGGATCATGGTAAGGAGCTGTGGTTGACAATCTTCATCGAAAGGAATATATATGGCATATTACTTTACTCTATTGTTTAATCTTGAAGGAAAATTTAAGAGTAAAGTGGCTATATGCCATCTTGTTTAGTAAATTACAAAACCCTCATAAGTACAGGGCAGCCAAAGTAACATGGCACAGATAATAAACACCTTGATTAGTTTGTCTGCTGGGATCCTGAAAGTCAAACCAAAAAGTCAGATCACCTAATTAGCCTACTTTCAGCCTCTAGATGAGCAAAGGAGAGAAAGAGAGAAATGACATGAAGGAAGGTGGGGGAAGGGATTTGACAGAGAGACAGGATGTGCTGACTGACAGCATAATCACTTTGCTTTAAGGCTGGGCAATTAATCGTGTCTATCATGTGATACTGTCTGTCCCTTTGATTACTAAATGAAGCAAAAAGAAAAGAGAAGTTTTATTTTTATGTGTCATGCATTTTATAACTGACAAATCTGCTTTGTACTTTGGAAGCAAAATTGACCGTACACCTCGATTTCTACATTACTCTGACCACTCCTGATGAAAAGTCCTTGTGATTCTTCATGAGACACAATCATACACTCATTACTCTCGTAACTCCCTTTCTGTCATGTGATGCTTATACAGAAGTTGTGACACAGGAGTGAGCCATAGTGTACACAGAGATAACACGTACACACACACACTCTCTCTCTTACACACACTCACACACAAAGTTTAAAGACGAACACATAGTATCTAAGTATAACTTTCTTCAGGACCTGTGAAGGACACTAAGCGGGAAATAATGGCAAAAAAGTCTGCCTAAAGGATAAACACGTTTCATAGTAATCTGAAATCAATGTGCAGATTTTATTTTTATTTGTAAATCAATATATCTATAAGGTGTATATATCTTTTGGTATTTTTTAAAATGTACATTCCTGGCTCTCATCTCTTTTTACCTAGCTGGTCTAGGTTTGCCTTTGTCTGTTATCTTAAACCGCAGTAACTTAGACTTCTTTTGACTCTGAAAATTTACAGCCTGATTCAAGCTGATATCAGCCTCTGACTAGATGGGTCTGCTCAGTCAACCACTTGAGGTCTGACTGTGAGTGCAGCAGCCTCGGGCATTGCAGCATCTACACACAGTCAGAATCATGTGATTGCTGGAATGCAGAAGTTCTTAATGCAACGTAACCTGCAGAGAAAACAACAGGTATGCGGGTAGTCAGGTGCTCTCAGGCCATGTGGGCCAGCTCCTTGAGGGATTTGCTGTCGAAATTTGTCAGAGCAAAACAATGGTTAGCTAAAGGAAGTGCTGTGCTTTTATCAGAGTGACAGAAGGTATATACTTTGTGTTTCACTCTGTAGAAATTAGAACTTGGCCTACACTAGTAAAAGAGTTTTACTTCTTTTGTGGTTAATCTTTTAGCACCTGTAGCATTGTGCATGTACACCAATCTCTACATAAAAGGTTTAAAAGTGTACATAGACTTTGGGAAGTATTAATTAAGAATTAATTCATTTATGCATTTTTGAGAACATACCCCCAGAAGCTTCCCAATGGGGTTAGCGATGTCTAAAAGACTAGATCCGTAATTACTGTAGTCTAAGTTTAGGGATACATATATAGTGCTAGTAATGCGCACTTCCACCATAAGGGAGAAGCATTATTGCAAAAACTGAGCATCAGCTTGCAATTAACAGTGCTGGAACTCACACAGCTATATTAATTGAATGTGTTAAACTTTTGATACATCTGGCAGTTCATCAAGGTGCAGGGACTGATGTGCGACCAGTTGCAAAATACACAGTTGCTTGCAGACATTTTAAGAGTGTTGTGATATCTGTTTGGCAATATTACTGTGCAGCGGTCTCACAGGACATGACACCTTAACAGTTATCACCAGATCAGACAGCCCAGCCTCGCTTCATTTAAATTGTTCTTGTTGTGTTTTTTGAATATTACATATCCAGGTTTTGTGAGACAGATATTACTATCTGTTATTTGTCATGTTTCACCTTTATGCTTTCCATCCGTTCAACAGTTATTCAACATAGAAATGCAACTAATGACTATTTTTTGTTATCACTTCATCTGCAGATTATTTTCATGATTAATCGTTTAATCTATAAATTGTCCAAAAACTGTAAGAAAATGCTCATTAAAATTTCCTAGAGCCCAAAATTATATCTGAAATTGCTTTTTTATCCAAACATTTCAAAAACCCAGAAATGCTTTTTTGATGAAAAAAAAGAAAAATTCATAGATTTAAAAAGCTTAAACCAACAAATCTTTGAAATTTTTCCCCTAAAAGAAGACTTTAACAGTGAATAAATTTTCAGAATCATCGGCAAATATATATATTTTTTATTGACTAATTGATTTATCATCCAATTGTTGCACTTATAGTTAAATAATTGAATATAAAGTGTACCAGCACAGTCAAACCACCGGCTGTAGCTGACAACACAGAGGCCAGTAGTGAAATGCTAATTACCCTAAACTGGTGCAGAATTTTACAAGTAAAATGTCAGAGTGCAGATAAGCCAGGTCAGTCTAAATGCTGAATAATTGGTTTTCTTATTGTAATAATAAAGGCATTATGTTATTGGTGTATAGTCAAAATCTATTTTGCAACAACATCAAGCATTAACTGTTGTCTGCAGCAGAAATGGTGCAAAAATGTCTGTAAATATGTGTTGTGGCTTGAGGACAAACTGCTGGACCTCTGTCACACACAGCCGGAAGAACGTCACACAGCCTGGACTGAGGTGATTTTTATGTAACTGTCGCTCTGCCTCTGACAAACACTAACACACATACATGCACAGATGTTCCAGTGGCAGTGGAGAGAGAGCAAGGGTTCTTTGAGGTCAGTAAGTAGGCTGATGTCAGACTCACTGCAGTCAAGGAAACTTGATTGCTTTGTTGTGATCTTTATCCGTATACACCCTGAGCAGGAGCAGCTATTGGTGCCTTTGCATCACAGTTGCAGACTTTGTAGCACTGTAAGGTTAAACTGTTTTTCTAATTTCTCCAGGAATCAGAGGTAATATGTTGCTCTAATTAGTATGCAATTGGACTTCTCATTGCGACCCAAGGGATGCATAGCTGCTTAAGTTGTACTCTTCCCCAAAAAATTACTTTTCTGTCGCACTACTGTCGTACCAGATCATTCAAGCTTTCTGGGGAACAGCAACAACTACAGGCCAAAAATAAAAAAAATATCACTGCACTTTGGCCACTGAATATTAGATGTTGAAATTCAATTGATATCTTATATTGTTCTTAAAGCTTTAGTTACAGTAATTTCTTTTCTATTCTATTTTAAATTTTCGTGGTAGAACTCTAATCTGCTTTTTAAATGATGTCGCATCACTCAACCACAGATAGAGTTCAGGAGCTTGCGGCAGATCTGTGATGGCATAAGTTTCAGTTCTCCCTGCAGATCACTTTCTTACTTTCCCGCAGACTTCAATAAGCTGCCACAAAACTAACCACTTTGCATTTATTTTTAAAGGAAGAATTGAGAAATCATTATTTTTGGATACTCGTTACGAGAACAGATAGCTAGTTTTAGTGTGTTTTGAATTTATTTAAGATGTAAAGGAGAGAGGGAGAGAGAGGACACAATGGAGAGCGGAACAAACAGAGTGGGATTAAGAAACAACACACAGATGCCCACTGTCACTCTCTTATCACAGTGCTCTCTGGCAGCCAGCAGTCCGGGCTCACTGCTGTTGCTGCCTCTGCACTGTCCGGCACACACAGTGCTCCTGCGATCACCTGACAGTCTCATGTTGTTGTGTGAATTTAGTTCAACGCTATTCTTAGACCCTGCTTTGGCTGAGAGAGAGGAGAAGAGGAGAAGCGAGAAGAGAGAGGAATAGAGGGAGAGGGCCAGGGAAAGACTGGCAGACTCGCAATGATGCCCAGGTAGGAGTCGGTAATATTTAACCATGCTTACATGCATCCGAGTGCGCTTAGAACTGTCTGTCAAAGGAGGTTTGGGAACGATTTTTGTGTATTTTTTGTTTTGTCCTCTGCCTTTAGTGTTGGCAACCTGTGGCTGTTTTCAGCTGGACAGATTTTGCAGTCAGAAGCGGGCTGTAGTCTTTAAGTGCCAGGCGTTGGAGTGGTGACAAAGATTGATTCTAGCAATTGAGGTTAATGTTATATAATGAAAAATGGGCTTGTGGTTTAGCATGCTTTTCTTTTTAAATTTTGGATGGGAAATAAGTGTGTGACATATGAGTATTTGGGTGGAGTTATAGTTTAAAGAGTTTCTGTTTTACATATATGTGATCTTGGATTGGACAGCTGTTGTTAAGGAAGTCAGTAAATCATTTTGAAAAACAGTTGAGGCCCTTCTGTTGTCCTTCTGGCATTTTTAAATCAAATTGTTGCCAGGGCTTTTCCTGTAAGACCAACCGGTTGTATGAGGAAATAAATATACTGTATGTTCATGAGTATTTTTGAGTCATTTTTGGTTCAGACAATAGAGGTCAAAGCAGTACAAGTATGTAACAGTCATGAAGTCATGTGCTGCTTTTATGAATGACTCTCTCTTCTGTCAAAGCTGTGACTGTCACAAGCTCACCGATGGAATACTTCCTCATTTGCTTTTGCCTGGCCTTTCTTTCAAAAGTCTTTCCAATTGTCTATTGCAGATACCTTTGTATTTTTGTTCTCTATTTGACAGTTTCTCTCATTATCCAAGCTTGTTTCTGTTCTTTTCTTCATCTGTGTTAAATGTTAGCTGCCTTTTCGTTCTCAGCTCTTGTTCTTTGTCTCTGTGATTTCACTCCTGCACTTGTTGTGAGCCTCATCTTTATCTTTGCTCTTTTTCTTTTCCTTATTTAAGGAAAGATTTTTCACTATTTGTTGTTGCTAATAAGAAGGTTTTGTCTGCTATGCTGTCCCTCTAGCTTTCTGTCCTGTGTTTTTCTCCTTCTTCCTTGCATCTCTCACTCTGTGTTTTCTCTGTTATGTTTAAAACAAAGGGAGCAGTGAACTTGGTGTCCAATTATGCAGATCTCCTCTGGGCTGATCTGAAAACAACACATTTCTTATTTTTGCAACTGTTGCACCCATATTTGGCCAAAGAAAACAATAACGTAGCTCCAGAACATTGTCATATTTTGGTCATTCAGAATTGCATTAGAACAGTAAATATGATCTTAAAAGGGTTAAGTCAACCAACAATAGTTGCAAAAAGGATTATTACACCATTTTATTCCTGAAATGAAATGCCCCTGCATCAACCAAAGCTTACAATGACGCACAGAAGCCAAACATATTACACGTTTAGAGATGTAAACTTTAAAAAACAAACCGCTCATTAAGGGAAGTAGACCCATTTTAGTTGGCATGTGGTTTGTAATCTTACACACAAGTCTATGAGCAGCAGTATTCCAGTCCCATACAACACAATTTAAGGTTATTTTGTAAGCCAGGCAGGCATTATGTTACCCCTGCTTAACACTCAGACTCAATAAAGGTTTCGTCTCCCCTCTGACAGGAGCTTAGAAAAGAAAACTTTGCCTTTTGTGAAGTGATCGAACTTTTACTTCCATTAACTGTTTGTTTGAAACAAAAGAGCAGGAGGAAACAATAGAACAGCCATTCACCACCCTATGCAAACCACGAATGGATGATGTATGTGATTAGATCAACTGCCAACACTTCTCTTTATTGGTCTAGAAGGATAATAAGATGACAATCAGGCAGTCTGATCACTGACGTGTCATTGAATTATGGATTAGCTGCCTGACTGTCACCATCAGTTTGTGAACCTGCACAATACCAAGCTTGGACAAATTTAATGTTGCATCCAAATTGTAAAATCACAACCATGGCAGAAGGCATCTGGAAGTTTCTCAAAGTGGTGACTCTTTTATTCTCTGAGGATAGTGTCGGAAAACCTTCCAGACAACCTGTGGCTAGAATACTAATAACCTTTTGAAGAAGGCAAATAATTTGCATGGTAATGCTCCAGACCCTAAAACTCAGTGTTTTTGTCGGCTTGTGAGAACTTGTTACATTCCTTAGAGGTCAGTAATTCTTAGACTAGGTCATAGAGTACTTATTAGATCCTCACAAATTTAATGTCACAAGTGACAAAAATAATTTTAAAAATCATAGTAGTTATTATAACAATCATAATCATAATCATCATATTAAATAATATAATATTTTGAATGTGTGTCTGAGAGAGACAGAGGTTTCTGTCAGCTGAATCCCTGACAGACACAATGGAAGTGTTGTTATCCTGCAGTTTCAGCACTGGCTTGACCTCAGGGCAACCCTTACACCTCTCTTCCAATTTGGTTTTCTGATGCCAAGAGCAACATATCAATAGTAGTTTGACATTTCCTGCGTGTGTTTCTTGTTTATATGGAATAGAAGTGGAAGGCTGCTACTGTAAAATCACCTCAGAAAGTGTTGACACTGCCAACAAGGTTAGCTAATGATACAATGCAGCTGCATGCAAGCTGCTGAACGTGCAGGAGAATGCAGGCCATGAAAAGTAGCTCCTGTTCTTGCATATCCACAAATGGCAATTTAAATTCAGTTGGTGTTTTTGGTCCATATTGGTAGGTTGTGCTTCTTGCAACTAAAAATTCAGCTGCAGGATTGAATGCTGGAAATGCTTCCATGCAGAACTAGTGAGGCAGTACAATGTTGCCCCAGAAAAGTTACTTGTGTGTGCTTGCCCCTCACAGCCCCACCTGACAAATAAATTTAATTTAACAGCTTATCGCTGCAGCAGGTTGCAGCGCGTGACTCCCCCAATCCTACTCCCTTGCAAGACTGAACCCTTTGGCCTCCAAGAATGCTGGTCATGCTTTGACACCAGTGTTTGGTAAATAGTAGCTCTAAAGGAAGATATACACATTGACTTTATATCTGTCACAAACACAAAGAATCATATATTAACACAAAAGCATTCCCTGAAAATTTAAATGCTTTTTTTTTTTTTTTAATGAGGGCTTGTTTTACTGTTGAATGAACTTGACTGCTCTTTTTCCACCCCTCCCCACCAACCCATTTACTATAAACACTTGTGTTTAGGGAGGCTCCATGCTCCCCAATAAAAGGCTATAATTAGTTCCAGCTCTGTGTCCATCTGCCTGACCCATCTATCCATCAGATCAGACAGAAATCCTCAACTCTCTGTCTGTTGGTCCAGTCTCCTGTCATCTTTATTGCCCCAACTAAATCAACCAGGGGACATAGTTTCCCTAGAAACAGAGGTGACTGACAGAGCCTCAAGGCTTGCTTGTATCTACAGTGAGATGTATATGTAACAACATATATCCATCACAACATCCATTATTATATTACCTGAGATGAATAGCATTAATAAGATGAGCCAAATGAAAGCCCATGTTACCTAGCAACAGCCATGAAGCTGAGGCTGCCAGTAAGACAGCTCAACTGTTACTTAACTGTCGACAACATTTCCTGCCAAAATAAATTTAGCAGTACCAAAGTCTATCACAGTTTAAAATCCAATGCTCCAAACCGCCAGTAGGACTGTAAATCTAATCCATTATTTTTCAGCACTTAGTATTAATTAGGCTGTCTTTGTAGAAACTTGAAGAGCCACTATCTATTATTTATAAAATAAGTCTTATTTGGCTGTGATTATTTGAGAAACCACTTTGAGAATCAGTAAACTTAGATAGTTTGCAAGTGATTTCATTCTAGTTTTATTTAGATTTTACATAGAGTCCCAACTTTTCTAAAGCAGGGTGAAGCTGCAAACAGTATATGTTAAGTGGAGGCATATATTCCCCGGAGTGTCTCGGGGCAGCCGCTTGTTATCATGGTACTCTGTGAATCTGTCGTAGTGGGTGGTAGGCTGTCTTGGCGTCATTTCTTTGCTCACTGTTGATTGAGGTATGAAATGGATGAATGGTAGCTACGGCATGGAGCCTGCTGGCTCTGCCATGCCCACTGGGACGGATGAGGACATGTGTTTTTTAAACTGAGAAGTGCATCATTTCTTTCCTTACACCTTTGCTCATAGCATAACCAGTTTTCTGGTCATTTAGATAATAGGCAGATATCTTACAAAAATTGGGTACTCAACTACACTATGGCATAAATGTGCAATGCAATAAAATAAGTAAAGAACAAGCGTCAACTTTAGAGATGAACAGCAATCTGTGCACATTGAGAGGAAACACTCTGAGAAATGATGGGAAGATATTGAGGAGAATCTGAGATGTTATGTCACATTTTCAGTTCATCTTACTGATATTTGTTGCTTTATCAATTTATTTAACTATGTGCATTATTTTTTTTCACCTGACAAATATCTATCCTCCTTATCCACCATCTGCCTTTTTTTCTACAATAGTCTGCTTTTACTGTCTTCACCTCTCTCATCTGTACATTCTTCCTTCCATTTAGCTGGCCAATCCCCCAGCTGGAGCCCAGTCAGATCAGACTGATAGTCTACCAGGACTGCGAGAGGCGCGGCAGAAATGTCCTCTTCGACTCCAATGCCAAAAAGAGGGGCACGGAGGAAACCCCTATCACCGTGAGTCACATGTTGGTTTTGTGTGTGTGAGTGTGAGTGAGAGTGTGTGTGTGTGTGTGTGTGTTGTAATTGCGAAACCCATCTTTAGTTTTGTGGATGGTAAACTAAAAACCTCAATTTATTCTGAGGTAGCATTTGAAAGGTTTGAAAATCTTAAACTTGGCATTAGCAAAGACAAAAGTAGAGAGAATAACACAAGTGGTGTGGGAGGCCTGACATGCAACAGAAGTCATGTTATTGTTTCATGGCATTCAGAGGACACAAGCTGACTTATCCTGCTTATCCTGCAGGACGCCTCACTGCCCCACAGTGAACAGCGTCTGACCAAGGGATCAAGCGTGGAAAGCAGGCAGTGTGTCGTGTTTGACAGTGTGCAAGTCCTTTCCATGGGTGTGTTTGTTGTTTATGAATTAGACTTTAATATACTCATGTTTTTTTAATATTATAAAGAAGAAAAGAACAATTCGAAGTTATTTTAAACTATTAAAAAAATTGCTATATAGTAAAATCCAGTCACTGCTAGTGTTACAATGTGGAAATATACAGCTGCCTAACAAGGTCCTATCTACTCAAGTCACTCATTGATAAAGAACTTGTAGATGATTTGACTGTTTGCTTACTAGATAAGACTTAATACACTCACACTCATTTGTTCTTTTTTATTTAATTAAGGGAAACATATTCAAAGGAAAAATGTAGATTAAAATTTAGAATTAACATCAGGGCTTGTAATTAGTTGAAAAAAAAAATCAAAATCTTTTCAGTGTGTCACCCTGCTCCACTCAGCGTTAGTAATTGTCACCAACTCACCCATGTTAGCCAGTGAGACATGGTGATAACAAGTGTCTTGTTACAGCGTAGCAGTCTTTATCAGGGTGTGTGCAGCAGTAGTTTTAAAGTGCATCAATTATGCCTTTTGTCTACCAGCTTTGGGCGTAAGGCCTCTCCCATGTTTCACCTGACAGCAGACATAGTCACTAATGTTTTACCTTTTTTATTTGGATTAACATGTCTGATTATTTTTCATAACTCTGATGTGTGTTTCTGTATGACCCTGACCGGTTTGTTCTGGTGCTCTTATCTCCAATAATAATAGCCTCAGCTGACAGCCCATGTGTAAGCAGCATTCTTTCATCCTCACATGACAGCCGTGTCACTCGCTGTCTGTCGTTCTATCTGTCTGTCTTTGCCTGTCTGTGCTCTGGTCTCACCCTCTCTAAATTTTCCTCCCAATCTGTACAGTGCTTTTCTAAAACTGCTGTCTCTCTCTGTGTGTCTTTCAGTCTCTCTAATGTCCTAATTACTGTCCTTTGCCTCTTTCAGTTTATCTGCCTATCTTGGTCTTTTCCGCATAAGCTCCATTATTATTATAATTTGATTATGCCTAATTGTTTACAAATCATCTCCATCCTTCTTTATCTTTACCTGTCTGTCCCTCTGTCTACTCCACCTCTATCTACTTATTTTTAATCTTCTCTCACAGTTAAAATCTCTCGCTAACTCTCTATTTATGCTTTCATAACCCCTTTTCCTAAATCTTTCTGTAACTGTTTTTGTCTCCCTATAACTCAGCCCCTTTCCTTATGTTTATTCCCCTTCCTCCCTGCCATTCTAAGCCTTTCTTCATAGCATGTCATGGTTTCTTAAGCTTTTCACTCTGCGCCTCCCGGTCCCTCCAGTCCTGTCCTGTCTGACCTGTCTGTTTTCCCTTTTTTTTTGCTGCCTCTTTCTCTACTGACCAGGTTTTCTGTATCTCACTTTCGTTATCATGTCTGTCTAACCTTGCCATCACACAGAAACATACATACACTGTTGCTATCTGATGACACTGACATTGAAAATTGGATTGTCTGTTTGCTGAACTCTCTCAGCTCATACATGTGGATTTACTGAAGCTGTACATTTGAGTTGGAGTGGTGCCAGATAAGAAGAGCTATGCAGTATATGTGTGTGTTTGTATGTGTACACTGTGACATTTGTTTGAAGTGAACTCTAAAAACACGTGATAATACATAGAAAAATGCAGCATCAGAAGCCAGTGTGGTGTGTTTCAATGTTGCCTGTGCTGATGTCAATATTTTTGGTGCATTCTGCACTGTAAGGACTTAGCCAGCCACTATGTGACTCCTGTCACATGAGGACTGTTTTTTTGTTTATGGTTTTTCCATCAACTCAGAAAAATTTATTTTAATGAGATGAACAGCCGGAAGAAACAAAGCACAGAGGGTCAGAGGGAATGAAAAATAAGAGAAACAAGGGATGGACAGAGATGCATGAGATAAGGGAAAATAAGGGGGGGGGGGGGTGTTGGCGGATAGATAGAGGACACAAAAGAGATGAAGAATAAAGCAAATCGGGTCCAAGAAAGAAACCCGATTTGTTGAGGGAAAAAAAGCTGCAGGAAATAAAGGGGGATGAAGCTGGGGTGGTGGAGACAGATAGAGGGAGAGAGTGAAAGAGAGAGAGGGAGGGGGAGGGATTGAGTGATTGCAGTGCTGCTGGATCACGAGTTCTCGAAAGAGTCATATGACTGGCAGTCACATGCTGCTTGCCTCTGTGTACACACCTCACATTGCACTGCAGCGTACGCACACACACACGCTCAAACTCACACATACTCACTCAAACACAGGCTTGCTCAGAGTCTGCATGGCTTCATTAGCATGAGTACATGTGTCTGCATGTGCTAGAAAATCATTCATGTTAATGAGAAAGAATTAAAAGTGTTTGAAGCAAATTGCATGCATGTTTACAGTGATACCAATGTACTTTTTTAGCAGAAAGAAGCAAAAGCAAAAAATTCCTTCTGCTTGTTTTTCTTCTCTCCTCAATTTCATTCTGTTTGTCTCCCTCTCATTTTCCCTTCTTTTCTCTTCATCTTACAATGGCAGTGACAGAGGTTTCAAGTGAGCCATTACCAGAGCCAAGCTAAAACTCTCTCTCTCACACACACACACACACACACGCACACGCATAAACACACACACCCTCCCTCCGTTCCTCCCCACCCTCCCAAATGCATTCCTCTTGAATAGTCTGCCAAGTTGAGAAGGCACATGACACTGGCTGATCAAGCTCACATTGCTTTTAGTTTGCTGTTTACATGCAAGCCTCTGGGTTAGGTTTCTATGGTTTCTGACCTGAACAATTTATAGTAGTGGTTTTCCAGTTAAAAGTTTGCTTGATGTGGACTGATGACTTTTTATTTTTGGGACTTATTAAAATGTTGGAACATTAGAAATTAGACAGAAAAGGGTGCTCTCAGTCAGTTTGTCTCATTATGTTTACGTTTGCCTCCATAACTGAAATCCCCCTGCAATAAAATCCTCTTGACTTTGTTTTCTACCTCCATTTTTTTCTACAAAACCACTCATAAATAAACATATAAATGTCTGCATCATTCCTGAAAGGTCCATGTAAATATGCACATTTTTTGCTGCTTCAAGTGTTGCACAGTCATTTTATTTTGCTGTTTCTTACCTTTGAGAAGTAAGTACTGAGCATAAAGCAACTTTAAAAGTTTAGCCAATTAGTCAAAAGGAAAGTATTTTTGTAGGCTTTTCTCTATAGGAAAGGAAAGGAAAAAATTTGACTTGGCTGATGGAATGATGGAAGTGGCTGCATTGCTTTTTACCAGTTGTTTAAGTAAAATGCTTTTTCATCTCTAAGTCAGAGTCTGTTAGATTAAATCTGTTTAGGCACGAAAGGAATGAAGGCCTTTAAGGGAATTTAGTTTTTTTTTTTATTTTTCTGATGTAACCTCTGCAAAGTCATGTAAGCTTGTGTTTATGGCATTTTCCCTAAAATACTGTTGCTTAGAATATTTTTTGTTTTACCCCATAGAGCACCGAAGGTCAGGTGAAGATGTTTGGGAAATGCTGCCAGCTCCGTCCTACAGGAGGTAGCAGCAGCTCCCTGGACAGCTCCTCCTCATGCACGTCTGAAACGAAGGAAACTAAGGAACAGGGCCTGCGCTTCCAGGTAACATGTTTAAGACTTGCAAGCAAAATGTATTAATTTACACCTCAGCAGTTACACATATGCAAACCCCTGCATTCACAGCTGCACAAGCAGCTAATCACATGAAGTGCTCACATATGCACACATAAATTTCTTGTGTTTCCAAAATTGCTAAAAAGTAGATAGCAAATATTTAGTTCATTGCTCTTTACAGTTAACAACAATAAAAAAAATGCATGCTCCTTCTTCTCTCATCTCAAGGGGTCGAGGTGTTCGTCTGATGTGGTAATGCTGGGAGAAATGATGTTCGGCTCTGTTGCAATGAGCTACAAAGGTTCCACGTTAAAAATCCACCAAATCAGGTAAGAAAGAAAAGATTTGGGCTTAAAAAGAGACAAATGAGGTAAATTACGAAAGACACACAAAGATACACAAGCACATGAATTGAACACACATGCTGATGATCTTTGTCCCTGTGCTATCATTGTATCAGATCGCCACCTCAGCTGATGCTGAGTAAGGTTTTCACTGCCAGGACAGGAGGCAGTGTGTACGGCAGCCTCAACACGTAAGCAAACACACACACACACACACACACACACACACACACAGGGTAACACACACACACACACATTGGACATTGGATGTTCAGACTCTGAAGGCTTCGTCCAATCACAGTCCAGTGTTTGACTTGTTCTTGTGTCCATGTTTTTAATTTGAGCTGTGAATCTGAACATGTTGCATCTTTAACAGACTCAGACGTCACACACCTGAGGGGCGGGGCACGAGACGAGGGGGAGGAGCCAGCTGGAATCTCATGATTAAAAACCCGTCATGCAGGTTGTTTTCATATCGATTCGTTCACATGGAGGCAAAGTTACGTCTGAGGGGTTTTAAGTCACAAAGAGATTTTTTTGATTTACAGGAAAACGTCCTCATAATGAGCAGAGACGAGTTTTTTAGGAAGCGAATCAGCACCAGGATGTGAGAGGAAGCTCCTTTAAAGATTATTAAGTGCTGACTGGAGCCTCGCAGCAGTTTATTTCTGCTCACTGTGTCTTTCCTTGTTCTCCACTGTGAGTTCGTGCATCAGCTGTGTTTAAGAGGCAGGCAGTGTGTGTTTTGTGTTGGTGCCTCTCAGGCAGCCGTCAGTTCCACTTTCACAAACTTATCAGTATATTTTCCCTCCACGTCGTCTCTCTGTGCTTCTGATGTTCCTGCTGTTGGAGGCAGACTGACTGGATGATCGGCTGGGATTCAAATCCACGGAGGAATATTCTACAAACCAATATAAAGCACTGCGCTGCATGAGGCCGTGATGCAGGGAGGAGCAGAGCATGCTGGGATTGGGGATTCAGCTCTATGCCTGGCTGTCAATCAAAGAAGGCGGGTTTTATTCTCCGAGCGGGCGGCTGAAGCTTTGAGACAGGAGCTCAAACTGCTGACAGAGGAGGAATGAGACGCTGGCAGGCAGATTTATATTAATACACACACACGGTTTAACAACGCGAACACACCCGGCGAAGTCAAACACACACATGAAAACTGAGACAGTCGGAGCCTCTGAGCCTCCGGAGAGTTAGCGGAGGCCAGGGAACGCTTTGGAAAGTTTTAAGACTGTTTATTTTTTGACATTTCTGGGACATATTTGTCATTTTTGGCAGAGCACCAACACACACATTAAAAACGTGTCTCTCTATCCTTGTAGGGACTCTAATTCTCCAGCCTCTTAACCCAAAGTCTAACCAAACCGCAGCCCTTTAAACTGGGATTTTATACCCAAATTAGCTGTTAATCTGTGGGCTTTGCTGCCTGAAGGTTTAGCTCTTGTGAACAGTTTTGAACAGCCATCAGATATCAGGACCCCAGAAGGGAGACTCAGGTCCTGATAAGGCTGATGGGCTTGCAAGTGTCATGTTTGTTTCACAGCTTTTGGCCCAAAGATTACATTATAAAGCCTGAGATCTTCAGATTCCCAACGCAGGATGTTTGTTTGTGGTAGTTTGGCTTTAACGTTTAGGTTCACAAAGGTCTGTTGGAAAAGGTCTTGACCAGAACAGATGGTGGCTTTCAAATGTTTGGTCCCCAGAGTGAATGAAGGTGAAGTGTCAAGAAAGGAAAGAGTCTCCATGTTTGGGTCCTCACATGGTTGTGGAAATACTGAGGTACCCGATTAATCCAGAGTCCTCACAATGTCAACAAACAAAACAGGATGATATTAAGTCCTTTGTTTCAGAATCAGCCTCTTCCTTTATTAACTGTCACTGTGACAGGAAATGATGTGTGTGCATCAACTTTGTGAGTGATGGCAGCTCTTCCTGCCGCCATGGCAACACCCCGAAGTCTTGTGAGTGTGACCTGCAAATCGTCAAAGCTGAGAGGAGACTTCAGGAACATCAGGAACATCAGGAATGTCAGGAACATCGGGAATGTCAGGAACATCGGGAATGTCAGGAATGTCAGGAACATCAGGAACATCAGGAACATCAGGAACATCAGGAATGTCAGGAACGTCAGGAACATCAGGAACATCAGGAACGTCAGGAACATCAGGAACATCAAGAACATCAGGAACATCAGGAATGTCAGGAACCGTCATTAACATCAGGAACATTAGGAACATCAGTCCCTCTACATGATTTCAAACTCTCTGGTCTAAGTTATTTTGTCTCTTTTGTCTCTTTCGAACTTCTTCATCCCAACTTTTAGGGTTAGGGTTAGAGCTTGAACTCACTCACGCAGCGAGGTGGCTCATTTGTGCTATTTGCTAACAAAGAAGCTAACTTTGGACACAACAGCAGGTGAGATTTGTGACTTTGCAGTTTCTTCTTTTGGGTCATGATCACCAAACGACAGTTGGATGTTTGAGGGAGATGTGAGAGCTTTGACTTTCTTCTGTCCTTCTTGAAGCTCTAAATGGCGGATATGCTGATGACAGAAGATCAAGCATCTTGTTTGTGGTTGTATGAGTGTTTTTTTTAGGTAAACATGAGCTGCACTCCACAAACATGTGGAGAACAGAAGTTCTCATGTGGGAGGAGGTCTTTGTGTGGACGGGTTCCTCCAGCCTCTGTGGATCAGAGAGTTAGCTTAATGCCTTAAATGTAAAATGTAAATGTAATTTGCTGCATTAAAATTTCATGCAGCTTCATTTCCATGTGGAAGACGGATCCCCCTCCCCCCTCCGCTGCTCTCAGCTCTATCTTAATCTCGTACAGCAGAGACGTCTGAAAAGCGTCTTTAAAAACCATTCTGACAGTGTTTACACCCATTAGTGGAGCAAGTTGACAAACTTCATGCTTCCACCAGGAGTTTCTTTTCACAGAAACCCTCCCAGAAGCTCCCCCACCCACCCAAAACCAATTACCTCCAGCAGCTTTACACCCCGGCTCATAATCCCCGAGCCCAGCAGATATGAGGATTCTCTTTCAGCTACTCAGCGTTATTCAGAGAAGAAGAAGAAGAAGAAGAGGAGTGTCTGAGGGTGAGCGTGTCCGATGGGACCGGAGGAGGAGGAGGAGGAGGAGAAGGAGGAAATGAAGCGATTCAATTAGAGAGGCAAGGACTCGGTCGGCGGTCACTGAGGCGGTCAGAGTCGGACACCACAGACAAATCTGCAAGCTCGCCGTTAATGGGTTTTCTATTTTGGAGCTGAATTATGCCATCTGTCTGCTTGGCCTCGTTCTGCCACTTCTTGAAGGGTTTAAATTCCAAAATGCTTTGTGGGCTCTGATGAGTTTTTTCCAGAGACAACGCTGCAGACACAAAGAGCTTCTGCACAAACTTTTCAGGCCCCAAAACGGAAGATTAGAGCAGATTCATTATAAGACAGGAAGCTGTTTGTCGAGTTGTGACTTTTTCGGGTTCAAGACGCTCAAAGAGAAACCAGACGAGCCGTCGTCTCGCTGTTAGTTAGTTTGTTATCAAGCTGAGAAGTATGAAGCCAATTCAAAGCTTTTGATGAAGAACATGCAGAATGAGATCTGCTCCACCATGGATGGAAACGCCTGTCTGTCCTCCACTTTGGTCACCACAGAAACATCTCAACAACCCTCTGACTTTCATCAGATCAGGTCGACACAGACTTTTATAAGTGCTGGACATAACGGTGTTTTTTGTCCAAAAAAGCAAAACACACTGCGAAGCTTCAGCCGCTGACTGACCAGCATGTTCCTGTGAGAGAAGATTACTCTCCATACCAGCAGGTGGCAGCAGTCTGTATTTATTATTCAAAAAAGGGAAACCAGAAGACTTTTTCAGCCAAGCAGCCAATCAGAATGATTCCTTTCACCAACAGGATCAATCGGGCTCACTGGTCTTACTGGTCTCAAAACGCTGCAAAACAGCCGACCAATCAGGTGATTCAGGGCCCTAAAAACACTGAGCTTCCTGTGTTTTTCCCCCACACACACACACACACACACACTCATGTCTTCCTGTCAGCAGTCGTGTGTGTGTCGTTCTCCCTGTATATCCTGAAATGAGTTCACAGCTCAGGGACCTCATACGTCTCCATGTGTGTGTGTCTGTGTGTGTGTGTGTGTGTGTGTGTGTGTCTGTTTGTATCTGTTTCACTCTGCAGCTGATACTGAACCTGTCAGGGCTGCTCTCCCAGTGCATGCTGGGTTTATTTTACAGAGACATTAAACTGCTCTCAGGTCTGCCGCCTCGCCGATAAACACATCAATCTCCAGGCTGCTAAATGAGTCGCTTCGGCCTCTGAGGACGGCGACACACACAGGAGTTTATCTCCGTGACACCGGAGCAGGAGTGTATTTAATGTAGCAGAACAGACGACAGCGATGCTCAAACACACCTGAGCAGGACGACAGGAAGTGACAGGCTGCGAACCGAGCAGGACGTTAGATTACAGACATCAGTCTGTGACGCACCGGCAGCCAGCTGAGGCGTTAATGTTCGACCACGCAGGCCGACTCTGACGAGCTCTTTAACACGGTGACCTGAAGCCTGCGAGCATCACCGGCGCTGGTGAAGAGGAAGTGAAAAAGAACATCTGATGAGTCACTGGAAGCTTCAGCATCAGATGAAATCAGCGTGAAAGTTGCAGCCGGTTTCCGTTCGTCCGGTTTGTTTCCTCGTCTTTCAAACTTCACTCTCCTGCCTGAACGAACCGACTGTGACTCCGTAAAGTGGAAATGAAAGATGGAGTGAACATCACTTCCTCTCCACGTTCCTGCAGCAGCTTCCTGCAGTTTAACGTGACTGACACGTCTCCGCAGCCCGGCCGCCGTCGAGGGGAGCGTTTCCCCGCGTCCCCCCTCCCTTCTCGCCGCTCTCCTGCAGGTTTGAAGCTGAGATCCATCTCCAGCTCTCTCTCTCGGTCCTGACAGCCGAGAGACCGCCTGTCATCGCCGCTGTCAGCCTCCCTTCAGCAACACAAACGACGACGCGTGACAAACTCAGACAGACACACACACACTCCCTCTGCTGCGCCGTGTGTGTGTGTGTGTTTGTGTGTGTGTGTTTCCTTTGCTTCCTGTTATGCTCAAAACATGTTGGAAGCGTTTATCCTCCTTCCTGCTCCGAGCTGAGCCGAGATCTGGAAAATCCAGATCTTTGACCCAAACGTGGTCCTGCAGCCCCACAGAGACAAACTGAGCTCCACTGTTTCCTAAAGCTTCTTTTTTAAAGCTCTAATTTGTTTGTTTTTATGGAAATTAAACATCAGGACGAATCATAACCTTCATGAACCGTAAACACACAGCTGAAGTGAAACAGACTCTCAGTTCCTGCAGGTCGAAATCTAAAATGACTGTCAAAGGACGTGAAGCTCCTGATCAGACGACTCAAGAACCTCAGCAGGTTCCTCAGGTGATGAGGAGGCAGCAGCTCCTGCTGGACGTCTGAGCTCCTCGTTTATCCAAACATCTCTTTGGCTGCTCGTGTCTTTATTCTGTCAGTGATGAGCTTGAGGTCAAAGGTGAAACACAGGTGAAGAACTTTGCTTCACCACAAAGGAGATGAAACGTGTTGGTTCAGTTCGGAGGCTGAACTTCATGATGCTGTTTCACATTTTAACAGAAAGCTTCTCATTTTGTCCACCTCTTCATCTCAGCGAGAAGAAGCTCATTAACAGAAAAATCTCATCGATTATTAAAATTAAAAGTAAGAAAAATCACTTTACAGAGTGAACAGGTGAGAAGAAGAAGCATCATAAACTCCTCTCACACCGTTCTCATTTAAAAACACTGTTCCAAAAGGATGAAAAAACAGATTACTGACAGGCTGGTTATTACCAGGGAGGAGGAGGAGGATCAGGAGGAGCAGGAGCAGGAGGAGGAGGAGCAGCAGGAGGAGCAGCAGGAGGACATGGTCTCCATGGCGTTGGAGGCTGATGTCGCCGCAGTGGAAACGATTCTCACTCGTATCAGCTTGTAGATCAGCTGAGATAATTAATGAACCCTCCACTCTGCTGCTAATGAACTGATCCCAATCAGACGCCATCTTGGATTCCTCCCCCAGACTCGTCTGCTCAGTCACCAAGACAAAAACATGGAGGAGGAGAGGAGGAGGAGAAACAACCACAGAGAGAAGGAGAGAGGAAGAGGAAACAAGGAGGGAGAGGAGGAAACAAGGAGGGAGAGGAGGAAACAAGGAGAGAGATGAGGAAACAAGGAGAGAGGGGAGGAGGATGAAGTGATGGAGTGTGAAGATGAAGGAAGAGGAGAAGATGGAGAGGGAGGATTTAGAGAAGAGGGGGGGTGGAGGGGGGGGGGTAATCATGTAGTTACCTGAGAGACGGTAACCACGGCAGCAGAGCATCTGACCTCCAATCATCCTTCCTGGATATTTAATGTTTCAGCTGTGTGTGTGTGTGTGTGTGTGTGTGTGTGTGTGTGTGTGTGTGTGTGTGTGTTTAATTCTGGGAGGATTCACTGCGAGCAGCTGAATTTTTCCTCCAGAGCTTCTGTCAGTGAAACTCCACAGGAAGGAGAAATTACATCCGTTCAGCCGACACTCCAGTTCACACACACACACACACACACACACACACAGCAGAAAGGATGTACATGTCCTGCTTTAACGTTGTAATGTGATTACTGTCAGCAGCTGGCTGCCTGTTCTGCTCAAACTGAACATCAGCGTTTCCTTCTCACATTATTTCATGATTCATTCATATTCATCAGATGAACACTGAATATTTATGTTTCATACATTTTCATACGTAAAGTTATAAAAGAAACATGATTTTTTGGTAAATATTTCCATCTGCACAAATAAAACACAGCGTGCTGAAGAAAAATCGACAGTCTGAAAGAGAAAAACATGATAAATGTGAAAGAAGATAAATGATCAGAAACGAAACAAAAATCATTTAGTGAGAAGTTTCAGTTATTTTCTCTGTTGTCTCTTCTGTCTCATGTTATTCTGCAATAATCTGCTTTTTGTTTTTATGCACACACACACACACACACACACACACACACACTTACACACACAGCAGCAGAGATGCTGATCAGGTTTCACATTGTTGCTTTCAGAGCTTCATATTTTATTCATGATGTGAAATGAGACAGAAAACCAGTTCGACTGAACTGAACCTGTGAAACCTTCATCACGTCTTCATCACGTCTTCATCACGTCTTCATCAGGTCTTCATCACATCTTCATCATGTCTTCATCACATCTTCATCATGTCTTCATCACGTCTTCATCACGTCTTCATCACATCTTCATCACATCTTCATCGAGTCTTCATCACGTCTTCATCACATCTTCATCATGTCTTCATCATGTCTTCATCACGTCTTCATCACGTCTTCATCACATCTTCATCACGTCTTCATCACGTCTTCATCACGTCTTCATCACATCTTCATCACGTCTTCATCACATCTTCATCATGTCTTCATCACGTCTTCATCACGTCTTCATCAAGTCTTCATCATGTCTTTGTCTTTCATTGGATTTCAGTCTGAAGATCCTGCAGGTTCATGAACTTGAGCAGATGAAGAGAAGTTCTGCGGTTTCAGGAGGATTTTATTCGAACATTAAACACAAACTGAAACTCTGCTGTTTGTTTTCAGGTTTGTTTCCACCTTCAAAGTCTCAGTGAAAAACCTGTTTGAAGAGTTTTTTCTTCTCTGATGTCATGTGTCCTTCAGCTGATGTTCATCTCATTAACATAAAGTCTCATCTGTTGCCCATCAGAGTGATTTCATATTTCAAATCAAACTTTAGATCCTTTTCCAAAATATCTTCATCCTTTCAAGGAAAATCTCATTTTGTTGTAAACTCTCATCATTTCCAGCGTTTTCAGATTAAATGCACCTTTTTTTACTGTTGATGTTCCGACTTTCTCACAACTTTTCTTTTCTAAAACTCCGTCAGCATGAAACAGAATAAAAGATTTGAATTAAACAGATTCTTTATGAAAAGATTCTTGGATCAAAAACCCCTGAGGAGAAAAAAACCAACTCTTTATTAATAAAAAGCATCAACTTGCTTCCCCACAGAAACACATAGTTTCAATTAGCTGATATCCTCGAATCGTCTCCTGTAAAACGTTCCCGTTAAAACCTTCAGAAAGCCGAAAAGCAGAAGTGGTCCCGTCACATCCAGAAGCAGCGGCGAACACCTCCGGTGTGCCTGCCAGGAGAAGAATGAGATCAAATATTCCTTTGAAGGCTCCTAATGTGATCTTAAAGCAGCCATCAGCGATCATTAACCCTGAGAGAAGAACCGCTTCAAAGCCTTTTAGTCTGACTGTTTCTTCACAGCCTGGAAACCTGAATAACATTTCAGTTAACTGTTTCTCAACTTCACGTCTGGAATCTGCAGAAACACTGAGGTTCATTTTCTCAGACGGAGCTCAAACAGTTTTTCTGTTGAAGTTTCATTTCACAGATTTTTCCTCATAAACTCTGAATGTTTCACATCAGAGCCAGAAAATACTCATAAATATAATTACAGTCAGTCATTTGAACGCTGATAAATAAACAGGAAAGACACCAGTTTCTGAGGATGTTTGAGCCTCTTAAACGCTTCGTTTGAACACGTTCTGATTCAAACCGGTGAATCTTTATTAACAAATCAGAAACTCGCCTGCACGCTCAGAAAACCAGTGAAAGGAAATGAAAAGATCCTGTTTGGTGAAAAACTGGGTCACAGGCCTGAAAAGTTTGAACACGTTCACAGTTTTAAAATCTTCCCAGCAACCGAAAGCAAAAACTCGAGCAAGTTTGAGCCTCCAACCGCCTAAAGGCGACGCATCCGGAAACACACGCAGCACTAATGAGCCACACTGTTAGCACGATGCTAGCATCCACACCGGGAGCTCCAACCAACCAGAACTCTCCTCCTGATGCATTCTGGGATGTGAAATCTGCCTGACAACAGCTCGAGTGTTTGCTTCAGTGCGTCTTTGATCCTCCGACCTGCTGAAGCTCCTCATTACAATATCAAAGTTCATTTTCTCCACACAAACACGTCGACCGAGCGCCGAGTTTTACCCCCTGAGCAGCGACGCCTCCCAGAGGACGGAGCCTGCAGGGAGGAAACCACACTACAACAACAGAAGAAGAAGAGGAAGAAGAGGAGGAAGAGGAGGAGAGGAGGAGAGAATCAGGCTGTGAGGTTCAAATCAGTTGGAGGTTTAATGAGGTGAGATAATCTGACTGAGGAGGACTGGATCCTCTGAGAGGTCAAAGGTCATGAGCGGTGACATCAGCGCTGGGTTTCCCTTCATCATCTTCATCACACACACACACACACACACACATACACAGCTGTTTCTAAAGAAATTATGTTTTTCTGTTTCAGGTTCAAACTTCAACGAAGCTCGTCCATCCTCTCACCTTCTCACTTTCTCATCTTCTCATCTTCTCATCTTCTCAGCTCATCTTTATCTC
The DNA here is from genome assembly GCA_029814765.1 of Acanthurus leucopareius. Taxonomy (NCBI): domain Eukaryota; kingdom Metazoa; phylum Chordata; class Actinopteri; order Acanthuriformes; family Acanthuridae; genus Acanthurus; species Acanthurus leucopareius. Next base: position 17,434,979 of record JAQMCX010000012.1, read on the forward strand.
CAAACTTTCCTCTCACTTTAACTTTTATAAAATCTGTGTGTAAATGAGTGTGCTGTTTCTCTTTAAGTCGCAGGTCTGACATGTCGTGATGATGAACCAGAAGCTCTGAGTCCTTCTGACTCTTTCTGGAGTCACTACTTTTTTTCTTCACAGATGTGAAGTTTTAAAGAGTCGAGCAAAATAAACCAGTTTGCTCCTGAAACCAAACAGAAGGAGAAGAGAAAGGTGGAGTTCACTGAGAACGAACTGCCTCCAAACTTCTGTCCGTAAACTTCATGATTCAGTTTTATTGTTCTGAATAAAAGTCGCTCGCTCGTCGGTCCAGTTCAGGCTCATAAACCTGCAGCGATCAAAGTCTTCCTGAACGTTTCTGATGATTGTAATGTTGGTTTTGTTTCAGGGTCAAATTTATCTCAGTTCTTCTTAAGCACACATGCCAGTGTTTTAAGCTCCTGCAGATGTTTTCCTCTGGAAACTGTCCCAGACTCTCCTGACAGAGAGACTCAACATCGCTCTACATGAAGACAAACAGCAGAGTTTCAGGAAACACGTTCGCCTGCGTCGTTTGCTGCAGAGGATTGTGGGAGTGTCGGTTGGAGTGTGTGTGTTTGAGCTGAAGGACAGTTCGATGCTGCAGCTCCTCGTCAGAGAATCAGGTCAGCAGAGCCTCTTTGATATGCAGATGTTTGGTTTGTTCTGCTGACGAGAGAATTCAAACAACCGACAGGAGGGAATTCCATCACCTCCGGCGCCCCCTGCTGAGGCTACAAACACATCACGGCTGATTACAAAAAGCCCCAGAAATCACTAAACTGAGTCAGAATCTCTGCAGAGGAAATGAAGGAAATCACTCGACGAGCTGCTTTCAGGACAAAAAGTCAAATCTGAACTCCGACTTTTCTGAGACGACAGTCGTTTCAGCTTCGTCTCATGTTCAGAGTTTGTTTCAGATTCAGTTGAAACATCGTCCGCATCAAACTAATTATGTCACCACCGAAACATTCGCATCATCAGTCTCACTTTAAAGATCTCGACGTCACTTCCTAAAAGTTCCAGACAAACACAAATCTCTCTCCTCATTGGCTGAATCTTAGTTTTTTTTTAATAGAGTTTATTTCCTGAAGCTGATTGGAAGTTAAACGATCTCCAGCAGATTGAAAAGTCTTAACTCTAAACAAACTGAACGTCTGTCGTCCTTCCAGGTTTCATCAGCAGAGTTTTATCTCTAAACTGTCATCAAACTGGACAAACTGCTTCTTATTTCATCTCATCTTTCAAAAATCTGATCAGTGATCAACTTTCACTCGTCGACTCATCCGTTTGTTTTAAATCTTTGCTTAAGTTTCAGCGTCTGGATTCGATGTTGCTCCTCTCGTCTCCAGCTCTCTGTTTACTGCATCCCTCCTGACCTGTGACCTTTGACCCTGTCTCATCCCGACGGTGCGGCCGGTGGAAGTGTTTCGGTCTCTGGTTCTCAGCTGTGACCCTCGTCTGTTTGTTTGAACCCGTTTCATCATCTGAGATTTACTGTCTGACGTTCAGCAGAAACTCAGTTTGTCTCTCAGCGTTTTTAGTCTCATGATCTGAAACGAAGCCTGACGTCACGAAACCCGACAGAAACAAAAAGAGACTTAAAAATGACTCGATCTGAGTTTATTCGGGGACTTGAAACTCAAAGTTCAGGACGTGAGACATGAAAACTTCCACCTTCCAAAAATATGTTTCCCACTTTGCACAAACAGCCTCAGTGTCCAAAAGAGTCTCTGCTTTCCAAAATAAAACCACATTCTTCATCAAATATCCTCACCGTCCAAAAACTAAATCACTTAAACATTTTATTCCAACTGCGTCACTTTTCTAAAATCTCCTTCAAGAAACCTCCAAGTTCCCTCTCTGGTCTTTTTCTGAAACCGAA
>JAQMCX010000012.1:17438901-17489094 GCA_029814765.1 Acanthurus leucopareius
ACACACACACACACACACACACACACACACACACACACACACACACACACGCACACACACGCACACACACACACACACACTCACACACATACACACACATACACACACATTTATCAACATGTACGCACCCTTTCCATGCTCTGATTCCAATGGCACCTTTTTCCATAAGCACACTCCAGCACATGCAGATCTCATTCCATCTCCATTATCATCTGTAGTCCTTATGCTAAGGTCAACTCAGTTTAAATGTTCTCTGTCTGTCTCTGTTTCTTAATGTCTTTCAGTCTTTATTCTGGTGCTTGGCTGTGTTAAGGATTTTTTTTAATCAAATGTACTTACAGTGTGTTTACAATTTGATAGTGCTGTGGGTACATACTTAATAAACCAGACTTTAACTCCAGTATTTCTGTTTCATCTCCTGCAGGCTACAGGACAGCCTGGAGTTCATTGGGCAGGACAGTAACACCCTAAGGCCTGATCAAAACACCGGGGCCAACAGTCTCTTAGGGAACATAGGTAATGTCACAAACCCAGTGACAAACCAGATCTTCTTAAGCCACAGATGAAAGCCTTACTGTGTCCTTTCAGTTCACTTTGGAGTTAAAAGAGCACCTTTGATTCCAAAAAGGTTGACACGTTGTGTAAAACATTAACCAAATGTGAACCCTTGCTAATCTTTTCTAACACAAACACGATATAAAATGGTACAGAGACCATATTTTTATGTTTTACCTTATCAGCTCCCTTTATTTTTGTAAATATATTATTCTGATTTTGATTTCAGCAACACATTTCAAACAAGTTGAGACAGGGGAAGCAGAAGACTATTAAAATGGCAAAATGCTCAGAAAACACCTATTAAGAATAATCCAGAAGTAAATTGGTTCAGAAGTAACAGGTCATGTCTGGGAATGAAAGAAGTGTCCTTAAAAGGCTTAGTCACTCACAAGCAAATATGGGTCAAGGGTCAGCACCTTGTGAAGCACATGATCAGATAAATAATACTGTCACATGAACTTAAGAACACTTTGTTAGCACCTTTTTTTGCAAATGATTGCATTTTTTTTCATTTTACACAGTAGTGAAACTTTTTTGGAATCAGGATTGTAACAAATGGGTGAATTGTTTTAGTTTCAATCAGACACAGACAGCGCAGATGTTTTTTTCTTCATAGGACTTGTAGGGAAGATAGCTACATATTTGTTTCTTATGTTTCCTTAGTAACGGTCAGTACTTATAACTCCTTTAGAGATTAACCGCCAAAATACTTGAATACTTGGAATGCTTGATTGTGTGAAAAATTGTTAGGTTTTGCAGTTTAAGATCAAGTGCAATTTTGCCTTTTGTTAAATTTACACAATTGATCTGCGTTGGTGGAACTGCGAGGAAGCAGCTGATGTTGTTTCTCTCTTGCTGAGCCTTTAACATTCCCCTTTTGAATACAAACCAGGCTGGATAGACTGCCAACAGCTCTCCTTTCTCTTCCCCTACATTAGCCTCGTGAACAGCTAAAAGACTTTCGAATTGGCCTCGCAAGCACAATTGTTCTCAGCTACTTATCAGAATCAACTGTTAACCTATAAAACACTCAGCATTTCTTTGCTTTGACTCATCTGGCACTTCCCTGAAACTCATGATGACTTTTGATGTTATTTGTAGTAAAACTTCAAAGTGTTTCAGACGGAGCAACAAGTCTGGCTTAGACTAAGACAAGCTCCCAGTAGAGAGGAATATGAAGAACTGTTGGCAAATTCTGTTTTTTTGTCGATTTTCTCTTCCATCCTCACAGAAAATACAAAAATTACCTACTTGCTCCCATCAGAGATGAAAACACTGTCATAATTTATGTACTTGAATAGCTGTGTTTTCTGTGAGTGATACCATCTTTCTTGTTTTTGTCTGAATGACCGACCGATCACCCAGATAATGTTCATAATTTCATGCTAGACTAAAAAGCTCCCGTAACTCAGTTGTTTAAGACAGTCGAACAACAGGAGGCTGCCAGCTTTCCTCCTTACTCATTCACTAACTATGGTTCATGTTTTTTTGTCTCCTGTCTCTCTTCCTCCCTTTCTTCTTTTCCATGTTTTTGTTTGTGCTGCGCAGGATTTTCTCAGCTCTGCAGCCCTCGACGGGCCTTCTCTGAACAGGGCCCTCTGCGCCTCATCAAGAGCGCATCTTTCTTTTCAGGTTGGCTCTTAAAACTGGCCATGACTGATGAGGGCCAGTTGCATGGGTGTGTGAAGGCTGTAGCAGCAGTAGTTGTGGTTGTATAGGCCTGGACCTTAAGCGGCTGCATGCCTGTGTGGTGATTCTTGCACTAGAAGTGGTAGCAGTAGTCATAGCATGCAGTATCACGGCATATCTGCAAATAACTTGGGTCAGATGGAAGCTGCAGAAAAAATTCTTTGAAGTGGTTCCTACCAGACATTTTTGCTATGTATTTCTTCAAAAACAAGATGTTCTCCCGTAATTATGATGATTTTGGCAGATGAAAACATTTGGTTGAAATTTATCGGCACCAAATTTAGGAAAAAATACAGTACTTTACCCTGCTTGAAGACATCCCCTCTTTCAAATGAGCTACATGAGTTCAAATAACAAATAATGGCTCCCTTAAGAGTGTCAGATAATGTTAAGAACACAGAATGTAGCTGAATTATTCACATAGACATATTTATGGCTTTGAACGCCTTCTGTTCCTTTGTTTTTGCTAATAACATATGACATTGATTGTCATGTAAAACAACTTCATAAAGTTTTTCAGCCATAAAATTGTCTCTAATAAACCATTGAATATATCTGCCAGCACTGTCTGACCCAGGCCTGCATGTGTATCACACCCTCAGAAATGGTGTGCATGGAGTTCTCACTGGTGTTGGTGGCTGTAGTTGTATTTACTATAACTACTTTTACTTCTAGTGATAGTTCTTCACACTTGTACTTTAACTAACTTGTCTCTGACAGTGACCGTGATACTTGGGCAATAAATTTAGGCTTTGAGTCTGAGCCAGTATTCAGTGGACTGTCGTATTAAATTCTTTTGTTTTCTTTCTTTTACCAGCATTTTAATGATGCTGTAAAATTGCATAAGCATGCATGTGCACATTCAGTAACATCCTAACTCGCATCCATACTGTTAAACAGTCTGATGTGGGCCACTAAGGTGCTCCACATGAGCAGCTGGTGGTGAAGTGCCTTGTTCAAGGGCACCTTTGCAGTAGCTTTTAAAAAATAAGAAAAGATTATTTATGTTTCCCTTCATCTGCTGTCCAGATATTATAGTCACAATCCCATTTCTTATAACAATGCAGTAAGGAAACCTCAGACATCCATCATCAGTGACATTGAAAAAACCCAAAATATGAAACACACTGCATTGCCCATGTATCCTCACTGTGGAGAAATGAACTGAAATCTCTTCTGATGAGCCTTTTGATCAGCTGGGTGTTTTCCAGTGGAAAGTTTAATACTAGACAGAACAATCAAGATGGCTACACAGTCATTAAAGCAGGTGTTTAACCGACACCTCTGACTGAGTGCAACAATACAATAAAGAACTGTAGTAAACTTAACTCAAATTGCTATCATTCATTGTACCATGCTGATCAGAGGGCTCCTTTGTCAGAAGTATTTACTGGTTTCTGACCCCTTCTTCTCTCTCATGGGGTGGTAAAAACTTTGCCTTTGCTGTAGCAACGTAGTGATAAATTTAAGGCACTCCTATTGCATGATGTGTAGCTCTGTCAGTGCAATGTTGGTATGGCATAAAGCAGTGTGTCACAGGAGTGCACGTAAACAAACAAAAAGACCCGGGTCCTTTGGAAAAAAAGCTTATGTTGACTTGCTCTTAATCATCTGAGCTGCTTATTGAAGCCTCTCTGCTGTGAAAAGCACTGACATTTTTTTCCACTTTACCCAAATGCTGTAGAAAAGGACACGTGAATGACCAAAAAAAGTCCCTGTGACATAATTTTTATAAAATCTGTTGTAGAAAGTTACATTAGAGGCTAGATAAGCTGCTGTAGATTGTGACAGAGAGTGAGTCAGTGAGTGACAGCTTAGTACAACAGTGGAGCTCTTTGCTGTAATTGTTTTGCTTGTGTCACTTCCCAATTTTTGGTGTTACCAAACAAAGAGTACACTAAGAGCATGAGAATCAATCAGTAACAGCCAACTCACAAGAGAAACTGGTATTTGGGGCCTTAACTCTGGTGACCTCAAATGTAGGAGTTGTGTGGTTTACAGTGTAGGTGTGCTACAATTTTGAATCAGCCTACAGGCTTCTTTTTGCTTCATTAAAAATCAATTTTCAGAAAAGTTCGGACTTATCTTTATGCACTTTGTGAGATGTTACACGTGTCGACAGTTGCAAGTAAAACTATTTTTCCCCCTGGTTGCATGTCCTACGGTTGTGTGTGATGAAATGAATGATTGGAGCTTTTGGGGGTCAGACTGAGATCTTCTTGCTAAAGCTTGGTCATGGATGCTGAGGCATCTGAAAGCTTTAGCCTCCTAAAGTAGTACAAGACTCAGACTGGGTGGTGATAAGAGCATCTTCAATATAGCTGTGGTGTTTCATTTTTCCATCATATTGTTTGTTTCTCACATGTTTTTTTCTTGTCTGTCATCCTTCTTACTTCCCTCTTTCTGTTTTTTTTGCTGTCCTTTTCTTTCATCTTCACTCACTCTTTTCTTTTCTCTTTCTTCTTCCCTTAAATAATTTTCTGCCCTCCCCCCAAACCCTATTCCTTTATCATTGACCTAACCCTTCACTTTCTTTTTTAATCTTTATCCTCCTCTCCTCTAGGCCACAGTCACCCCATGGACATGCCAGGCCGAGGGCTTTACGATGAGAGAGACAGTGGCATCGCCAGGTCAGGTAGGTTAATGAGACTAGGAGCAAAAGCCTGGATTGACCCACACTTAACCAAGCTTTTAGCCCTACGTCTGAACTTTGAATTGGTTTCACATTTATTCTTGTCTGGACAGAGGAGGTTCAGGAATAGAGAAGTCAGGAAGTCCCTGGACTACTACGCTTCCTAAAGTGGTATCTTAACCACATTTTCTCCGTAAAAAAACTAACAGGTTCCCAGAAATACTATCTCATATTCCAGATTACCAAAACATGAGGAATGCTGCTAATAAAACACTTCCTTGGTCAAAATAGATGACCTGCTATAGCTATACTGTTCAAGGTGAAGAGAGAGAACAGTTACACAAGCACTGGTTACTTTAAGCCGAGGTGTTTCAGCTGCGACTTCACTAATGTGGTATGCAGACGTACATGCACACAGTTTTCCATTCATTGAGACGACCAGTAGGTTCACCCTCTCAATGCTGTTCGTGATGTGGATGGAAATAAAGAGTGACAGAGGCGAGAAAAGCAGCTTTGGAGAGACGACAATCATCTGTCTCTGAAAATTGTCCAAGCCTTTAAAGTTTGAAATATTTTGGTGTAAAAACCAGTAAGAAAAGTGACAGTACGGGGTTGGAAGAGGTGTGGAGGTTTTTTACAGGGCCTCTAGGGTCCGGAAAACGTTGTGCAATGGAAACTGACCCCTGTTCCACCCACTCACCCCCTCGCACTGTCCCCTGCCCCCCTCTACAAACACCACCATGTACCACTGGCATGACTGGCATGAGGGGAATTGTGCTTTCTGCTCAAACCCAGGTCACATGCAGAGGATTAAATATAGCGGCTCCCACTAGTAATTGAGCTGCTAATTCAAGCGTCGTCCTCTCATCTCCACTCTCTCCACCTCCCCTCTGCGGTTGGGCTGGAGAGCTCTTTATCAAACTCTGACACACACAAATACATACACGTTCCTCTGTGACACTACCCTCTATCTTCTTTTACTATACCTCTTCTGCGACGTCTACAACCCTCCAGCACAGCTTTCTCTTTATATGTCACACACACTCCCAGCCACTCACCTCTTAATCTCTTATCTCTTATCTCTTCACACACACAGGTGATCACACACCATTTAAATGATTCATGTGACCATTGATCAAAGTCCTCGTGTCTGGGCTGTAAATAACCCTGTGATCAGGGCTTATATTCCCTGGATGGGTTGTTATTATCATGCCAGTCTGGTGTAAAGCCAGGTTGTCAAACAACTGCAGCATGTGACTGTTAGTAGGCTCGCTGACATTAGATCTGATATGAAAGCAGTCCAGAATGTGTTAGGAAAAGGGGAAGGATTGTGTTTTAAATGTGTTTCTCTGTCTTTGTGTGTTGTATTTTTTTACCCTTTTTAAGTTATTCGTCTTACTAAGAACAGTAATTGTGCACTACATTTCTCTCTTTCTGTGCATCAGTGTGACTGTACAAAACGTCATTCAGAATGAGTAACCCCACACACATGTTGCCTGACTCACCCTTGTGCTTTCTCTCTTCTGTCACCCACCATTCCCCACATCTCTCCCCTGTTCACTTCTGTTCTACTTCTTCTCATTCACTCTGAAATCCTCTCCTCCTTTTCCTCATTTCTCATCTTTCTCCTCCACCCCTTTAGCGTCTCTGAGCAGCCTGTTGATCACACCCTTCCCTTCACCTGGCTCCTCCTTGAACAGCAGCTGTGCATCCAGCTACCAGCGTCGATGGCTTCGCAGCCAAACCACCAGCCTGGAAAACGGAGTATTCCCTCGATGGTGAGACATAATTCTACATGTATGCACCTGTTGTGCAAGGTGCATGTTCAAGCACATGTATTGCCAGTAAATATGCTTATAGATAAAGAAACTTCCATGTTATTGAATAGCATGAAAGAGTCAAGTCTTATACATGCACATCTAGAGTAATAAAAATAAGAGATGCTTTTGAGAGGGAGACAAGTGTTTAAAATCGTTGGTTTTCTGCACAACTTTTCAAATGCACTCTTGACAGTCTCTCCCAAGCACCCACCTCCAATTTTTCATCCTTGATCTGGGCCTCTTTAAAGTTTTTGTAAACTAAATACTGCAAGGACTTCCTCGGAATCTTGCAGACTGCTGGGAAAATGACACACACTGCTGCTATGCACCAATAACTGCACTCACATACAGGCACAAAAACCTACTCACAGTGCTGTGACTAGACAGGATGCTGTGTTGTCCTGTCACTGTAAATGCAGCTGTCAGCCTCTGAATGCTCTAATCTTTTAGGCACTGCAGTGCCAAAGCATCTTGTTTACCAGCTGCAACAGTAAAAAAAAGGCTAGGATTAAAAGTCTCGTGATATGTTTTCTTTGCTTAACAGATGTACCTAAATATAAGTTCTGCTTAACTGTTGAAACAGATAAAATGTTTGTTGTATGTACAATAGTTAGTTAATAGTTAATATCTAGGCAGAAGATAACACAATTAACTTGATGGACTAGTTATATGGGGCTGTATGTGTGTTATAACTTAGTGATGTTCATATTTAAAAGTACTGAAGCTCTGAAACTCGCTCCCTATGTAAACCCTGACCAGGTCAGTCGAGGAGAGCTTTAACATGTCTGACGAAAGTGGCGGACCAAGCCTCGGCGTGGCTCGGAAGAAGAAGATTGCTATCGGGGTCATCTTCATGCTGTCTCCTAACCCGGAGGAGAACAACCGCTTCCAGGATTTCTTTTTCTCTCACTTCCCTCTGTTCGAAAGCCACATGAACAAACTCAAAAGCGCCATTGAACAGGTATAGTAAAATCTGTGACTGTTATTATTCACCAGCTAACATGATTTATACACCATGAGCTGAACTTTCTGATTTCCCTTTTTTAATGTTGACATTAAGGGTTTTTATTTACTTCAAAGATAATTTTGTAATGTGTTAGAGGCTTGTTTTCTCTAAATCTTTTCCTGTGTTTATGTTCGCAATCACTTCCCTGATTGACATGGTGGAGATAAGCCTTTCAATGGAACCCATTTAGTAGTGACCTATGAATAGTTCCAAATGTAAACCTTACACCCTTTGCTGTGGTAATGAGTAGACTTGCTGTCAGATTGACCGGTCAATAGTCATACCTTGTATGTCTGCAGTCCTGTTTATTGGTGCCCGTTGTTGGCAACACTAAAGCTCTGGATAGTGTCCAGCTTTAGCCTCCATCTTGGCTTGTGCTCCCCTCTGTCCATTTTCCCTCCCAAATTCCTAGCTCCACCTTTCCTGTAACTTTGTTTGTCAGCTTGAGTGCCAAATATTTGTGTTGTGTCACTCTCAAGGCCATGAAGATGAGTCGGCGGTCAGCTGATGCCAGCCAGAGGGCCTTGGCTTACAGCCGAATGGTGGACGGACTCAACGAATTCAGGTTTGATGACAACTCACATTCACACACTGTGACACTTATCATAATCTTACATTAGTGTATTTTTCTTATTTCCCACATAGATAAACTTGCATACATTTCATTAACATTTTAAGATATGCAGATTTTTGATGGAGTGTCACTTCCTACAATAGGGTAATATCAAATACTTCATAAATATTTTTTTAACTAAGACCATCCTGCGGTATACAAGGTGTATTTAGTAAATAACATAAATAGGAAAAATATGTTTTCAATGGGACAAAAATAAGTAACACAATCACTCAGTTTTCTGAGAATGTTCACTGTCTTGTTTCTGCATGTATATAAGCAAACTCGCAAACACACAGCTCCAGCCACAATCAGTGTTATTCAATTTTTTACGTGGCCAAACAGTTGTTTTCTCCCCTGCTGCCCAGCAAAGTCTGTACATCATGAAGACTTAGGAAAAAAAAAAATCATTAAAATCTTTTTCAAGGAAATGGATTCTACATTTTAAGCATGTACCTGATATTTACGTCATAGATCTCTGCTCCATAAAATCTGAAAGAAGAGCTAACTTTGCAGGAAGTATTGTTAATTCTGTTCTGTCATCCATAAGCTGCCATTCCTTACATCATGAATCATTCAAACTGCTGTTAATATTGAGGAAATAAAGTAAAAACAAGATGTAGGAATGGCAAGACTGAGTGAAAGAACTGCTGCACTGGGAAAAGAACGGAGGAAATCTAGGCTTCAAACAAAACTTATCACATGCTGAAGAGTAAACAGTGCCATATCTTTTCAGTGATGTCTTCTTTCAACTTTTGTTTTTTACCTTTTTCAATGTAGGACCTCTTAGCACTGCCATGTAGAATTTCTTGCAGGGCAAAAACTTTTCACATAAAAATGCCCATATTGAGGCCTCACAACTTCAACCTTACGTGAACAGCGTAACATACATTTTATGCCAGGCCCTGTCTTGTTAAATTACAGTTGCGTACATAAGTAGTGAACTGTTAATGATCCCAAAAGTAGGTCACCAAGTCCTAATGCTTATCCTGTGTTACCTATGCTGTGGCACTAATATTTGGGGAGCTTTAATGACCTGAGAAGTATTTTGCACATGCCTTTCATTCCAAGTATAGGTTTCAAAGCAACTGAGTTACCAAGAATCAACTAGAAGGGCTTTTCCATAGAAATATTGAGCAGACAGGAGACTGTGTTTTTGCTGCTAACATCTATCACAAACCAGCCTAAAAGCGTCTGATCTTAATCTTAATTTATAAGAAAATGTATTTTATTTCAACATTTATTGTTCACTAGGCATGAGAACGATCAAACAATTGATATTATGTCATAACTGCAGTGCATGCTGGGAGTTCTTCAGGGCTTTGGCTGTGTTTAAGCAAGCTTATGTGACCTTTAGAAGCTCTCAGTTGCTTCTCAATGCTGTACCACAACTACCTTTTATTTGTATTCAATCATTACTTGGGAAATCTAGTACAAAATGATGCATTTGTACTGATAAGGTTCCAAAACTGTATTCTTGCGCATGTGTGAACGGGTGAGACGTGCCCGTTTATCCCTATGATGGTGCTATATTGGTACTCATAAAACACGCAAACACTCTTATGTGCGTTGTGTGTGTACACATGCCTGTCACCACCACTTCTTTCACTTGCAACACACAAGCTTGCAGGCAGTCCCCGTCTGAGGTCCCCTCATTGCTGCAGTCATATGCCTGTTGGCAGCCGGCCACAGCAACCCAAGCCTCCTGAGTGGCAACCCTATCTTACTCAGACACTGGCCACCAACACCAGAATAGTAAATAATATGTGCGCTCCGGCAGGAGGAGCTCTATTGCTCAGGACAAACAAAATATCTGTAAAATCTCACCTTCAGACGTCAGCTAAATATAAGTGGAACCACCTTTGCCATTAAGGGGGTTTTGACTTCATGGAACATTACAGAAGTAAACTGTAAGAAATGCCTTTGCTTGTTGCTGCTTTGACGTACTTGGAGGGTGGGCACACACAAACGCACATGCATGCAGGCAAAGATAAGCTGCACACTTAGCAGAGGCATGTGTACATTCTAGTGACACCAGCATTTACTGGGGTTACATTACAATCTGCAGTCATAGTACAAGCAGGGATACTGACCCTGATTCTAACCCTTACCCCAAAACCACTTTACAGCAGGGATAGATGTCTAATTCTCTTTTAACCAAATGTATATTTAATGTGCCATTTATATCTTACTATAATACTTAAGTTTTTCACTACACATTTGACTGAGATGTTAGATGCTTAATCATTTTGATTGAAAGAGTCATTGTTGAACCTATTGATTCATAATGAATCCAAATTGCAGTTGATTAGCTACTGGAAGCACGTCATGTCATTGACCACAATTGTGTACCTATGACAGGCAGACCAGGCAGAAGTCAAAAGTTGCAGATGAGGTCTGATGGTTGGAATTACTGCCCTCCATAGTTAGGTCATTTAAATCTGTCTCTTTAACCTGACACATCAGTTAAATTCACACCACAGCTGCGCTTCTCAAAGTTCACCTGAACAGCTGCAGCAGAGAGAATGAGACTGGATCTCCTGCTCCTCTAGAGCTGGCTCAGCCTCAGACTTATTCCCCAACAGAGACTTCAGTAGGTGAATGTACACCAGACACAGCAGGGTCAGGTGTGGCTGAAAAAGGTCATGGATAAGTCAACCCATTTATAACTGGATTAAATCAAGCATTATTTTATCATATGATGCAGCGAGATGAAGCATACTGAAACATGTTGAACGGAGAGTTGTGTTCAAAGTTTCATTCAAATGAAGAAAAGAGAACAACTTTGCAACAACTGTATCACAGTGCAGTTTGAATTTTATTTTTTTGTTCTTTTTTTACAGTCAATTTGTTACTAACTATAAACCACCAAATGAAAGACTACACATGGTCTTCCTGTTTTTTCTGCAAAAAATGTGTCAGCCTGACATAGCTTGATTACCAGAATGCTGAAGTTTTATTGAAGGTTACTTTCATTTTGAGACACCTGCGCTTTTCTCAGCATACAGCTTTATCTGCATCTCCTTTGTCACTGGTTTCTCTATAGGTCAAAGAGGTTGTGGGTTTACTGCCAGATGACCTAAGATCTTCCTCTATTTCCTGTTAGAGAAAATCTAGCTTGTAAAACAGCATTTAGTTTTTATTCTTTATCAGTAAGACCTGCCCAAGTCTTGTGACAGATCACCTGAGGTGATAGCAGCTGGTTAATTTTTTACAGTTTATTGTATTGTGTTTATTTGGTTATTTTAGTTGGCCTGGTTATACTGTGGCATTAGCTTTGTTTGCTGAAGATTATTGTTGTATTGTGGGATCAGTTTGTGTGTTTTTAGCAGATAAAACTGTCAAACAATTTGTCCTCTTGTAAAAACTGACAGCTGTACTTTACATTTCAAACCCTGACTCCAGCAGCTGCAGCCCATATTTTAGCTCTGACTCAAAAACGCCTGATTTTCCACATTCCTCAGGCTGCAGAGATTCCCCTCTGCCCCTGTGTCAAAGCTTGGTCTCCAGCCGAGACATGCTCACCAACACACCCCATGTTCTATGGAAACTCCAGTCCTTCTCAATGGACAAATGCCCCAACTGAGCTGCATACAGATGGATATGCACACAAGGACACACTAACACACTGTACAGAGCAAGAGGCAGAGTTGTGTGTGAGTGCATGCAGATTAGTCGGACAGTTAAACACACACACACACACACACACACACAACCAAGGGTCTCCCGTGGCCCTTAGTGCAGACAGTGAAGCACTGTGAACTGAGATCTCTTTTGTTTACCCCGAGAGACAATAACGTGTCTGTTCTGTCTCTGTCTGTTTTCTCTCTTTTCCCCTCCTTTTCTTCCCTTCACTTTATCCATTCCCTTTCCCTCTTTAATCTCCACGTCTCTCGCTGTCCCTCACCTCCAGGATGACCATCTGTGATCTCTACACCATGCCCCGCGTGGCTGAGCCCGTATGGTTGACCATGATGTCAGGAGCATCGGAGAAGAACCAGCTCTGCTGTCACTTCATGAGGGAGCTCTCCCTGCTGATGGAGCAGGCCTCCAAGAACCAGTTGAGTGTCTTGTCCTCACACCTGGTCCATCATCAGTCAATTAACTTCTGAATATGTTGCAGGCATTTAAGATATTTTATCCCATGTGGGGATCCAGGCGAACTTCATTTGAATGCCTTTTCATACACACACACATCAGTTTTTATTCCTGTAGTTGCATGGTCTCAGAAAGCCCATGTAATTTGGAAACCAAACTGATCATCCCGACAGATCATCTCTGTGCTGAAAGTCTTAAGAAAGCAGACAGGGATCAAGCAAGCTCAGATATAAAAGGAGAAAAGAGCATATTACATGCTGAGCAGCACTTAGACATAAAGAATTATTAAACATGCATGGATTTCCACTTCTTTTGTTGACTTGCACTTCCTGTAACAGCACATCAGCAGAAAAACACATGCAGGTTCACACACACTATTCATCCCGTCTCCCACACACACACACATTCTGGTCTGTCTCTCCTTTTCTTACACTACAACACACATATACACACACACACAGTGAATGTTTGACCCTCTTTGCATTTATTTGTCTGCCTCAGAGGGAGCTGTGAATGAGAAGACCACTGCCAGTCTCTAATTGCTTATTGTTGCTGTTACAAAGCCGCGTCAAAAAACAGCTAATTGTACATTTATGAATTGGTAGCAAGGCTTATATTGAACATTGTATCCGCATTTAGTGCACTTGATTCAAGTAGCATTCAGTACACTGAACTGAATCATTACATCAAGTCGATCTTAAAGGACAGGAATAATGCTCACATTTTTGAAAGATGTATTTTTCTAGTCAAGATCACTGAGATAAAGCTTTTAGTTGGTAGACGCTTTCATGCTCTTGTAAATATTAGGCTGCAACTAACAATTATTGATCACCAATTCCTCGTCCAATCAATTTTATCAGCTGATTTGTCATTTAGTTAAGCCCAGTTCAAAGTTCCCGAGGCCATAAATTGATTTCTTCATCTTTTCTATCTGACCAGTTTATAAACAAAAATATTTATTTTACAAAGTTGTTTTTTCCTTTATCCAGTCAATCTTTATTTACACCGCAACTCATGGTCTTTTGCATGAACACCATGTGTACACAGAACAAAAGGAACAATCCAAGTATTAGGCAACCAACACGCTTAAAATTAAATATTTTTTAACAATATAAATCAAGGATGACCTAAAGAAATTATGCTCTTCGTTTAATATTTATGCAATACTACATGTGCTGATGTAGTTTCTCTTGTTCTCTGAAACCCTTCGTGCTCTCTAAATGTTAACCATGAATAGAAACCGTGTCTCCAAGGTAACGGTTGGGGTTTCTCTATCAGTATTGCTTCTCAGTTTAAGTCAGTTTTTTCCACCAGCACCTGTTGGAAATACTGTCATGCAACTTCTTCTACGTGATGTGGACCTGAGATAAAGCATCTGGTTTCCCTAGCAACTATTTACTGTATAACATTAGGTCTTTTCTGAGGTGTTCCGTCAGTATTCCCATGACTGCGACATTCAGATCTGCGTTCTAGCATGTGATTGAACTTGACTTCCATGACCGTGTTGAGTCATAAAACAGGAAGGGAAGTAGCCACTTGTGGTCAGAACTGAGAAGTGAATCATTTCAGTAGAATGTGTTTGTATGTGTGTCTCATTTACTTGTGCGTCCGCATTCATCTTTGTGTGTGTTCGTGTGGTGAGCAGTTCAGAAAGACACGGTCTGAACAAAGATTTCCAAACAGTGAGAGAACTTGTGACCTCATGAAACAAGGGAGATTGTAATTTCTGAGTTCAAGTGGCTAGGAAGGTACATTTTTGAATCTTCCGCTACACTCTGCTGACAAACCCATGTCTGATATTCCAGATTCCTTCCAGCATTATTGACAGCCATCCTGACCAATCATCTGGCCTGGGTGCCCACTGTCATGCCCAACGGGCAACCTCCAATCAAGATCTTCTTCGAGAAACACTCTTCCAAGAGCGTCGACATGCTGGCAAAGACGCATCCCTACAACCCACTCTGGGCACAGCTAGGTGAGAGGTTCAGACACACACACACACACAGGATGAGCCTTTATTTTATGCCAAAGTGCTTGGGGAGTCAAAACACCATGTGGTTCAGCTTCATCCCAACTGAACCTTTCACACATCCTAACTTGCCACTACAGCACAGACAAGTTTGGACCTAACCAGGTGAAAGTAACATGATTGGGTATGAAAGAGGTATCCTCAAAAAGCTCAGTCCCGAGCAAGAATGGTGTTCACATGATTAAAAACACAGGAGTGTATCAAAAATATTTCTACGTAGCCTCAGGAACAATTTTTAAACTATTGTTTATTGTCTATTATTTTTCTGCTGCACACAGTGCCTTAACTTTATTGAATCGGTGTTATATAAAATTTTCAAATTAAGATAAAATAGTTTTGCACCATAATGGTATGAAAATTGGATTCCAGCTTGACACTTCCCCATCTGTACTGTTAAAGTGTCCATGTGTGTTGCCTGGTTAATGAGTACAGAGATCATCACGTTGTCTTCCAGTGGAACAGGTGGTCCCAGTGGAAATCTATAGGTCACATTGCATAAAAAATAGTTTACTCATATTTAAGATGCAGATTCATGGGAACATATAGCAAAAATATGTCCTATAAATATACAGACATTCTAAAGAATACGTTTAGTAGTCCACAATTACATCTCCAGTGACACTGAAAACACAGAGTGAGTTTATGGTGACACCTAGTGTTCATAGCTAAGAACTACACACCAGAGCCTGATATGTCACTGCTGAAAAATGTTAGACATAGAGGTAAAGAACACTGTTGGTAAAAATGTTGAGATATTGTAATTGTAGAATCAGACTTGTATATATTTAAGAAATTATTGTTTTTAAATGCTTGTTTTACTAAAAAAAAAAAGTGTTTGTGTGATTACTCTCTCTATTACATCGTTTCAGAGTGAGAACAGTACATCTCACTCTGAAACTTGGCAAACTTAAAAAAAAGTACTTTTATTTCCAGATTTAACAAATTAAGAAAGCAACAGTAACTGGTATATTTAGTTAAAGAATTTAAAGACCTGTTCAGAGATGCTCATAGTTTTTCATCACTGTGTTTAGGTGACTTGTACGGCTCCATTGGGTCACCAGTGCGGCTATCAAGGACAGTGGTAGTCGGCCGCAGACAGGATCTGGTCCAGAGACTTCTTTATGTCCTTACCTACTTCATCCGTTGCTCCGAACTGCTGGAGACCCACATGCTGGACAGTGCTGAGGATGAGGCCATTGTAATGCCTGGCTCACTCATTACAACGTCCCTGAGGAAGGGAGAGGTGGAGGAGTCGGACTATGTCCTGGTTACTGTTCATAAACCCAGCGATGACTATTTGTCCCAAGGGGCCCACGGCCAACAGACCGAGGCAGAGGACAGCAGCTACCGTTCGGACAACAGCCTCCAGAGCAGCACATACACGGACACAGAGGTGGAGCACGGCACTGGGGACACACCGAAGGAGGAGGATGAGGAAGAGGAAGAGGAGGAGGACAGCAGTGAGAGTCAAGGGTCCAGGAGCAGTGTGCTACAGGCAGAACACAGCCAGGGTAACAACCCTATTATCAGGACTACAGAGGCAGCTGAACCAAGGGAGCTTCATAGAGAGTCAAACAGCCCGCTCGCCCCGGAGGCTCGACTGGAGACTGTGCTGCGTGTTGGCTCGGCCTCCCCCAGGGAGCGGGTCTGTGTGCTGGATACAGAGACCAAGGGCGAACCGAAACTTATTGGCTCATCCATGCCCACAACCCTTGCATCAAGTCCACCCTCAAACCCTGTCACCACAGAGAGGAAAAACTCTGGGGCAGAGGCTGGGATGGATGCAGAAATGGGAAACCAGCCCACCACAGTGCTAACTCCTCGGCCATTAGGGATCCCTATAGAGAAGAAGCCTCCAGATAAGAGCATGGCTTCTACACTGCCATTTCCAGTGGGAAACACAGTGACGGGACCCATGGCTTTGACTCTAACAGATGAGGAGGAGCCAACAAAAGT
The DNA here is from genome assembly GCA_029814765.1 of Acanthurus leucopareius. Lineage (NCBI taxonomy): Eukaryota > Metazoa > Chordata > Actinopteri > Acanthuriformes > Acanthuridae > Acanthurus > Acanthurus leucopareius. The sequence goes on from JAQMCX010000012.1 coordinate 17,455,303, forward strand.
CACTTTTCTCATCGGAGACTCCATGTCCCCAGAGTCGGACACAGAGAGCCGCAGAAGGAAGGTGGAGGAGGATTTCAAAAAGCACAAGAAGCACCTCAAGGACAAACATCCGCTCCACCAGCAGCTGCTGCTGCATCAGCAACAACAGCATCATCAAGGGCAACATCATCAACAGCAATCTCAGCAGCTGCAAAGAGGAACAGATTCAAAAACCAGCAACACCAGTAAATCAGAGGACCAAACCAAGCAGACCAAGGGGGCTCCAGCCCTGCAGCGGGTGTCCAGTAAGATGCCCCAGTGGAGCCCGAACTGTATGGACGATTTTGATGAGTATTTCAGTCTGGAGAACCCTGTGGAGACTAGGACTATAGACGATGTGGCCAAACGACAGGAGGCCATAACCATAGACAGTATGCACAGAGACTTGCTGGACCCCTCGGGAGTCTCTCGGCCTAGTGAGCGGAGGAGTCACAGCTTTCAGGGTGCAGTCAGGAGTCAGGGTTTGGGTCACTTTTTAAGTTTAGGTGGTGGAGATGCAGGGTCCAGCAGAAAAGGAGACACTTTGTTGGATGTTCACAGGAGGTGCAGGTGTGGGTCTACGGATTCTTCTGACACCTGCTGCTGCAGGGGCTGTTCTGCTGAGCAGGACAAGGGTCTTCTGTTGTCAGTCCCCATCCCCCAGGATGGGAGTAGCAACAGCAAAGAGGACCAAAAGCGCAAAACGGTGCCGGTCAATGACTGGGAGATACCACGCAACGAGAGCTCAGACAGCGCGCTGGGGGACAGTGAGAGCGAGGAGACGGAAGACTGGCAAGAAGAAGTACTGGTGCCTTTCCCTGGGTGAGTAGAGGACCCATGCAGTCATTTACAGACACACTTCTCTCCCTGTTCATAAACTGTGAGCTGCATTGGTATAAAGTTCTTTGGTTGTAATCAATAAGTAAATTAATTGCAGGAAATAACTTAAAAAACAGTCTATCATCATTGTTTGAAAAAAACAAAGCAAACAAAAACCAACATTTATGTCCTGTTGTATGTTTCACTAATAGGTCAAAGTTGGTGGAGAACTACTCAAAGCCCACCATTGCCAATTTTGGCCGGTCTTTGTTTGGGGGCTACTGCCCCACCTACGTGCCAGACTTTGTACTGCATGGGATGCCCAGTGATGAGAAGCTCCGGCAGAGTCTTACAGCTGAATTAACCCATGCTGTTCAGGTAAAGGACTGAAGTGTTTAGACTGATTTTTAGAGAGCTATACCTTCACATTACCAATAAGAGCTACAGAACTATGAGTACTGTTTCTAATTTATTGAATAGGGACAACCTTAACTACCCGTTTGTAGTGATTGGAGATACATATCATTATAAGACAGAACCACTGGAATCCCTCTTTGCCTTTGCCATGTGTTTCACTGGTATATTTTACTGTTCTTGTTCTCTGCAGCATCCAGTTTTGGATGAGCCCATAGCAGAGGCCGTCTGCATTATAGCAGACACAGATAAGTGGACTGTGCAGGTGGCCAGCAGTCAGAGACGAGCCACAGACATCAACAAGCTGGGGAAGGAGGTCCTGGTGTCCAGCCTGGTTTCCAGCTTATTGCAGTCCACACACCAGCTCTACAAACTCAACCTCTCACCCAACTTTGTATGTTACACTTATCACTCTTCCTGCTTTAATGTTCATACAAGTGGAACAGATTTTATAGCTTTTTGCAGTCAAGATGCAGTAGTCAACACTTTGATTCTTGTGCTTTACCAACCATGGTTCTATCTGTTTCTGTCTCTTGCCTCTCTTCTTTAGTGTATAATGCACCTTGAGGACCGCCTGCAGGAAATATACTTTAAGAGCAAGATGCTTGCTGAGTATTTAAAGGGCCAGACAAGAGTCCATGTGAAAGAACTTGGCATGGTCTTAGGGTAAGCAGTTAACCCTTATTCTCAATTCACAGCTGCTGTTAAGCTGTTAAGGTGCTCTGTGGAGTTTTCGACCTCTGTATAGCTGTGTTTATACCAGCTGGTCTCTGTTTTGTTTGTCTCGTGCGGATACCTAACACCCAATCATCAGGAAACTACCATGTGAGGATGCAGATGCACTCACATGCACGTGGATGACACAGTAAACAGTCCGGCCAGTGGTTTCACACCATTTATCTGATCAACAGGTGGCATTATTTCTGAAAGTTAAGAAGCCCACTGAGGCAAAGAGGAGGAGTGCTAGCTGGTAAACACTGACTGAAACGATACAAGATTTAAACTTGGAAAAAACAGTGTTGCAAATGTGTTAAGAAGAAGAAAACATGAAGTGAAGTTTACCCATACTTTACCCATAAAGTGTGTTTTTGTTGAGTAGCACGTTATAATAACTTTGGTTTTTAATAAGAAAACTCCACAGGGTCGCTTTAAAGAAAAGCTTCTTTTCTTTCTTCATGAAGTGCAGGTTTCAAACGTCAAAATTCTGAAATGTTGAAAAATCTCAGTATTTTCCTGTTGTTTTAATCAGGGTACTTAGATCTCATCATAACCTGACCTTTACTCTGGTGTCTTTGCAGAATCGAATCCAGCGACCTTCCCCTGTTGGCTGCAGTGGCCAGCACTCACTCTCCCTACGTGGCCCAGATCCTGCTATAAGGCTGTAATGGAACTGAGGTCCCATGCCAGTGAGCTGCCCGAGGAGACCAGTCAGATGTAGGTGGTGCCACCCTGGCCCCAAAAACGGCCATCCATGCTCTGCAGCTGACCCCCCGACATGGTTTCCAAACCCCACGTGCCTGGGCTGAGTGGGATCATTGCCCTAAGCCTGGGCAGTGCACATATTTACGGACCACAGCCACAGCCAGCGCCTCCCCTCACCAACACTGCTGCTGAATTTGTTGCAATGCTGATGTTGCACCACAGGGGGGAACCAGAGACCACAGTCCCACAGATGGAGCGAGACTCTGAGAATGACTGAAGCACCCCTGGAATGACCTTCTCCTGTTGTATGAATGTTTCTTTTAAAACATTTTTGGACGCAAAAGCCAAAGACTTTATTAATTTTCCATTTTTGAGAATGAAACTTTAAAATATCTACAGTGTAATAACAATGATTTTTTGTTTCTTCTACTGCTTTTTTTCTGTACAATCTTAAACCTGGTCGTACAAAGTGACGGACTACGAGTTTAAAGGAAACACATGGACATTTCTAAACATTACTTTGAGGTAAATATCACTGATAACAGTATCAATCTCATGCCAATTACTTTTTTTCATTTATCTTCATGTATTTGTTTACAAGCCAAATTTCCCTGAGATATCTCGATGACAACTTTTTCTTTTTTTTGTTAAATTACAATGCACACCTGACTTAAAAGCCTATTTTCTGATCACATGAGGGTAATCAATGCTCTCCCTGATTTTTGGTTCTACAAACTGGTTTTGAAATGGCTTTGACATTTTTATTATAGGTACAACACTACCTCAGATCTTCATATGGGCAGTACATGACACACATTTATGAAAGCCCCATAGAAAACCCTGAGGTAAACTTTCTAAGCTATTTTAATCAGAGGAATGTCAGCATCAACTGTGTGCAGACTCTATGCTGTGTTCTTTTAAAAAAAAAAGAAAAAAGGAAAAGGGAAAGCTGTTTAAGTCCTTAGAATGATCATTACACAAAAAAATATAAGAAAAATAACATATTTTTGCTTCAGAATAGGAGGATAGATTAGGAGAAAGGGTCCCTTTCTACTGTTGAAAAGCTAAAACACGCATCATCTACTTATATTTTAGAACCAAGATGCTGAAATATTTTCACACTTTTATAGCCTCCCCACTTTTATACAGTGTTTACGGCTTAAATGTTTGCTGCAGAGAGGAGTAGAGGAACACAGTAGGCCTTATAGTGGATTAAAGTATGTATTGGTTAACACTATTTTCTACGGAAGTTATACTCAAAAAAACCACAGAAAATACAAAACTATAGTGGCACCTTTCCTTTTCTTTTCTTTTGATTTTCCATAACATTGACAGATAAATGGTTTTGGTTGTTTTGCCATATAACCAGGGTGCGATTTGCTGAGCTTAAAAGGGAGCTTGAGTTGCTTTTTAAAGCTTTTTATTTCAGGGCATAAAGCGTAACTTGCAGCGGGCCAGTAGGACGTAATTTTATTGTACTTATTATTACTTTTAGTTGTCATCAGCTGACAACATTGAAATTAATTTATATTTTCTCTGTTTGATTGCACAAAAAACTAGAGCAAGTTTCCTAAAGACTGACTGCAATACATATTACAAACAGTCAAAAGCTATAAGCTGTGGGCCTTTGTAGCTCACCTCGCACAGCTTGTACCATTTATTAAAAAAGTCTTTACTACAGAGGTCCAAGGTTGATTCTGCTGGAGGTATTTTGCTGCATTTTATCCTGTTTTTCTCCTCCTTCCTTTCCTGCTGCCAGCTGTCACTTTCTCAATAGAGCAGTAATGCCAAAAAATAATCTTAAAAAAAATGTATGTGTGCCCTTACAGTAACCTTATTGCAGGCAGATGGATGAAATTTAATTTTTTTCAGTATCTGATTCAAAAAAGGACTTTTTCAAATTTCTGCTTTCATATTTGAGCACCTCTCGTATGAAAAGCAGAAATAACTGGCATTGTAACCCAGAGAACAGTGTTTGTTTCTTTCTATAAACTCAAATCGCACCCTGTATATGACCCAAGTCTTAAAGAAGAGCATTAATGCATCACAGGCTTTTGAAGAGCTCATTTTGCTGGTAAAATTGGTATATACATGCTTGTTACTGTATTAAAGATGCTCCGCTGTATCAGCCTACATTTTGTACAACTCAGCCATTACGTTTAAAAGATAAGAATTTCTTTCCCTCTTTGTACATAAATAAATTATTTACTTGCCCATGGTATGTGTAACGGTTCATGTAAACTGTACATACTCAGTTTATTTCCATGTATTTGTACAGAATGTCTTTTAAGAATTGTTTCCTCAAATTATTTTTTCCCAATTTTATGGGAATGTTGTGCAATAAAGATGCAGATGTTATGAATTTAATTGTCTCTGGGGATGTTTTTTTTTTTTTAAATCACAATTAATGAGAAAAAGTGTTTAAAAGTAATTTTATGCAAAAGTTTAATATCACCTTGGACTGTAAGTTTGAAATAGGGTCCGTTTTTAAACCGGCAGGAAAGTAACTACGAATCAGTGTAAAGTCTGAACAAGAATAGCACTTTTGTTTAGATTGGTGATTTGGCTTCCAGTGTCCAACATCTGGATCACACATTTAAGCCACCTTTGAATTTACCACCCTGAAACTTGCGGTGACTCCACCCCACTGTCGGCGCAGCACAAGAGACGAAACGAAACGAACACACACACCGCAGTTATGCAATAAGGGAAGGAGTGTCCCAAAGCAAACAGACTGTGAATGCGTCCTGTCCCAGGGAACGACGCTATGATCCCACTTTCTTTGTGTAAATTGCATTTTCATTTTCAAGTGATTAAAATTGTGACACAAAACACTTAATTTAATTTAAGTTCGGATAAAACAAAGTAGAACGGGTGAAAACCAGCAATGTTTTTTGCCGTTTATGCTTTTTTAGTCCAAGTTTAACTGTGAAAAAACATTCAAAAGAAGGGCGTAACATTTAATTTTCCATTAAAGCACAACATGTTGAGTGTCTTCAGTCGGCTGTCTAACTTAAATGCCCTGCAGTCATCTGATTAGTTCGCATTTTGAGCAACAGTCGTCGCAATCTGACTTCAGAAGCGTCTGAAATCACTGGGAGGATCTGTGCTGCATTTAATGACTCCTTTCAAAGCTCGTACAGCCGCGTTCCAAATATAACAAAAGCGCTGTAAATGCCATTTAAGCTAGTTTATTTAACATTTGAAAATAAATAGCCTTATATATTTCTTATACAAATTAAAGATATAAATCATAAGCGGTAAATGAGCTAATGTTAAATTCATGCCTCGTTTGGTCTGGTGAAACCCGAGACTTCATATCTTGGTTGCCAATATTAACTAATGCTAATTTAAGGTACAATGTATTCTGCTTTGTAATTGATAATTAAAAGCAAGGTCACTATTTTCATGACGTTTGTGTAGGTAGTTTTTCTACTGTTAGAGTACTTTATGGCATTAGTTATCACTTGTCTAAAAGTTTAAGTATTGTAATGCCATTAGTGATTGTCTTTGATTGCACCATAAACTTTTGCACTTTTGTTTTGTTACTCCATGTTGCCAACTTATCAAAATATAACATGTTGTTTGGTTATGTCTTTCATATGGAAAAATCACAGACAAAGCAGAAATGTGTTTGGAATAAACCAGAAAAATGGCCTAAATATCTCAACATAAACACGTCGAAATTGTTTTGTTGCCTTGCGATATACTGTATAAGTATTAAACAATACTAAATTGACAATTTATGAACCAAGTCTACAAAAGTACCTTTTTGGTTTTTGTGTGTTTCTTTTTCTTTTCTTTCTTCCTTTGGTAATTTACTCATCTTTTAATAGCAAAATGAACAAATTAGCTTAAGTAAGTAAAATATAAAATTAGTTGCAATTTTGAAAAACGTTATACCAATTTGACTTTTCTTCAGCAAATGATTCATAGAGTGCATGAAGAGAATAAAAGAAAAGAAACACTCATCCTAAATCGCCCACATTACGTATCCACCGCATGAATTGCACTATTTCCAATAGCACTGAATGCATCATTCTCTCAGTGCAGACAGATGTCGTCAACTCTCCGCACTCAGATCTGAAGAGGAGGGATCTAAATCTGAACTCCTGGATCTGTCAGGCGCCAGCTACCGAGGTGGATGTTTGCTTTTCCAAAGATGTACAGAATTCAGGAGCACATGTCCCAACGACTTTCCTTTCTGTCACACTTTAGTAGTATCTACTCTTTTTCGGACGCGCAGTAGGTAAAAAGTGAAGTTTCATTCCTCTCCCGGAGAAGGAGCTCCCGGTCGGTCCGTTCGGAGTAAACTCCATCCATGGTCGGCTCGGCGAGGACAAGATTCGCGGGGATGTGAGTTTGTTCAGCTAAAAGCAACAAGGAGACGTGAAAGTGAGTTATCTAAAAGAGAAGGTTTCAGCCCTGGAGTGGATTTGAACCGGAGTTATGAAAATGACCGGAGCCATGGAAACTTCTTTCAAACTGGCTTTGAAGAAACCGCCCTCGCTGCGGACAGCAGAGGTAAACAAAACGATTGTTTCTTTAATTAGCATCGCCCTGCTAATGTTAGCCAAATTCAAACAGTTGGCTCTCTTCACTGTAGGAAAACTTCACTCATCTGTTTGAGGAGTTTCTAAATCACTTTCACGTTGTTACTTGAGTACAAAAAAAACCAAACTAATAGGGACTTTTCGATAAAGTCACATGCTAATTAGCACAGACTGTTCATGGTTGAACTGACAGCCTGGGACTCTATTAAAGCTAATTAGCTTGTTAGAAGTCATTCAGTTATCATATCCAACAGTTACGCAACTTTAAATTTATGCCCTGCTGAAGCACGTTTCTGCCTAATCAGCTCAATAATATCACACAAGAACAAAAAACTTAGAGCCAAGTAAAAGCTTAAAGGCCTTAATGTTTTAGAGCTTTGATTGGTTCCCAAACTGGGGTGCGGGGACCGTTTGGGGCCATTGGGAGAGTGTAACCGTTCCCCATTGGCAAGGCGAAGACTTCTGTCATCTAAACTCAAAAGGAAAAAACTTGTTTATTAGAGATCTTTCAGGCCAAGAACTGGTTTGGTTTTGATCCTTTTACATGGCTGCGTTTGGAGAAATGATCTTTTTTACGCATTGCAGTCTTGCGCCTTCAAAACACAGTCCTGAAAAGCAAACACAACATCATCACAGCTTCTCATTAGAGGGTTCATGCATGAGCCCAGGAGAAAGTTTGTGTAAACTTTGACTTGGATGAGGCCAGTTAAATTTAATAACTGCTGCCTTCTCATCCCTCCTCCTCCTCCTCCTCCTCTGCCTCCTCCCTACATGAAGCTGTGGAAACACAGCTGGCTTGTCATTGCTTTAGTTACGCTCTCTGCCCAAAAATAGCTCACGCTGTCTACTCCCTTCCATGTTCAGCTGCTGGTAATAGTTTTGAAGTGCAAGCACTTTTCAAAGCTCTGTCAGAGTACAGAAATGTTTCAAAAAAAAAAAAAAATCCAGCTCGCGTTCAGCTTAACGTGACGCTTTTGAAAAGGTCCCTTTCTGTGGCTCTGATCCTCTGTTTGTTTGTGGGTGCATGGTAGGTAGAAAGCCTCTTTCACACTTTAATAGAGGGCTGTTGTGCGCACTTGAACAAACCATAACAGCCCTGTTTAGTCCACAAATACGTGACACAGTCATAGCAGTGAAGTGATTCTGCCATTTGGTAGTCAACCACATGATTGGCAGCGCTTTGATAAAGTAACTAAATATAGCCTTATACTTAAAAAAAAGCACGTGAAGAGTCCTACTTTCTTTTTCCAAGCATGCTGAACACTTTCTCTCCCCTCTTTCAAAGATCAAAACCAGTTTTAATATAGCTGAGAAGAAGACAAACAAGGTGAAATATGCCCCTGCAGTCTTGTTTTGCAAGTATTTGTCATGAGAAATGTTCCTTTTACTGACATGGGTAGTGTACGAGTACTTCAGATAGGATTAGCGTCTGTAATTCTAAAAATGCATTACACCTGTCACGGGATTGTGCTACACCTGAAGTAGACACATGTGAGAGAAACATAACCTGATCTGAACAAGATGCCAGTAAGAGGCTGGACACACCTGACATTACAGTAATTTCTCGGTGATCTGATCATAAGTGGACAGCTCTAAGCACAGGTGTGTTTTTTAGTATTTTCATTCTCTTCACATTAATAATCATCCAAAACACAGGTGTGAACTGTTGGCAAGTTGAGCATGGATGTACCTGTAGACCTCCTTTAATTTTTATTTAACATTATTTGAGAGTAAGCCAAAAATATCATAAAACTCTGACTGTGAATTGATCAAAAAAGCAGTCTGATGGATCATGTTTTAAAACAATTTTCCTAAATTTTAAAGATAAAATGATAAATTGCTCATCTAAGAAACTAATGAGCAGATGAATTGACGATGAAAACAAATTTTAGTTGCTTTATTGCTATTAATATGTTACTGGTAATTTTCCATGAATTCAAAACTTAGGATGTTTTGGTCGAATCAGGTGTTGTTTTCACAGTCCTCCTTCATTTAAAGCCCTCCTGGTGGAGGCTGTCAGCCTAATTTCTTCAGACGTGCTGTAGGTACGTCTGTCTCCTGTGCAGATGCTTGGCTCGGAGGGTAATCTCTCCTACCGCAGGTTTTATGCCTCATCAACCTTTCCCAGTTTCCTGAGTTTTCTGTCCAGATCTTCTCCCTCCTTGCCTACCTTTCTCTGTGCCATGCAGACAGACAGACAGACAACAGATCATGCCAGGTGATTTATAGCGGTTTCAGCTGTGCCCAGTACAGATTGGACATTTATGGGAATTCCAGCCATCACAAAGCCACAAACTCCCCAGGGAAGGTGCAAGTGAGCGAGGGGAAGAGAAACACAGACTTAAGTGGTGACTTCTTGCTTTCTAAGCAAGCAATGGAGCCACTATGAGCGGAGTAGGAGATTCAGACCAGTGTGTGGTCGATGCTTTTGGGAGTGTGTGTGCAAGGAAACCCATTTTTAAAAGAGGCTGTGTGTCTGTTTCAGCAGAAGTTACCAGAGAGGGTGGTTTTCTCAGTGCTGACACAGCTTAACAAATTAAAGGACAGCATGGGTGTATTTTTGTTTTTAAGGTTTATGCCAGGTTGCCCATCTTGTTTGACCAAGTCGTGGTGCCATCCGCTCACAGTCAGCACAGAGATGTCATTATTATGGGTTTTACTGTCTGTAGAAACCTTTGGCTCACATTCATTTTTTGCATAGAACAGCTGCCACACACCTGGCACCTGGAATTAAGCAGCAAGATGAGTCATCATTCTTGATATGATAAATAATTAGCTTTTTTAAATTCATACTTTGTCTATTTTCATTCTTTCACTTTGTCTAAGTTCTTAATCGAGTTGTACTCTCATATGCACATTGTGTTGAAGTCAAATGATCAATTATTCTTACCTGCATAAGGCATTGAGTGGCTTGGCTAAGATATAATCTTTAAACAAAATAAAACAATCTGTCACTTCATCTTGTTTGGTTGAGGCATTTTATTTGAGCAGGATTTACAGTTTACTGTAAAAAGACTGCATGTTAAAACTCTAATTGTATGGCTTATTCTTCAAAATACTTCAGCCAAACCTAAACTCTACAGCTGCGTTCCTCTTTTCTGAAAAGGAGAAGACAGACATGTAAAATAACTATTCTGAGGTTAGAATGTGAAATTGGAAACCTTATGGTTTCAGATGTTACACTGTGGTGTTGACTGCTCAAAGAAATGGATGTAGGTTACCAAGGTCTGTGGGAAACAAGAAGACATTGACCCGTGCATGTTTTTGTGTTTTCATAGACCTCACTGCCTGTGTGTATGTTTGTTGATGGGTATGTATGATTATGTAAATAGTAGATATACATACAGTAGCTTAGCGCATGTATGTGTGTGAGACTGTATGTATGTTTTAAGTTGCGAAGGAAAAGGCGATGTGTGTTTTTAGATATTTTTTATTATACATGTACACATCAAAATATGGCCATCTGCTTGTCTCCAGTTTAATTTCTTTTTTTTTTTGTTGGCATTACTTTGGCCAACTGTGTTGCCTGGAGCATCACTGGGTTTCTGTTATTGGATACCTACAAAAAATTTCTGCCTACTTCACAAGTAGGGCATTTAAGGTCACAATACTAGTCAGTAATCAATGTAGAGTATCTGACCATTTATCAAAAATCTCTGCAGAGTTCTCCTGTTTGTAAACTGGCATCCATCCAGTCTCACAGCGATGTACCAAATGCTTGATTGTTACCCTTGTTTGGAAAAGATAGTGTCAAACACGTTAAACTGGTGCCTTGTGGAAGAAAAACTTTATCTGTAAAAGAATGCTTGAGAAAAAGTTTGGTTACCACTGACCTGAACAGATACTGTGTTATGTGCTGATGGATATTTACACATAATTGTATAATTCTTATAATGGATCCATAGCATGATGTCAGGTTGCGTTCCTCCAAAAAGTTGGTTCTGCTTCAACTTTTCTGCTGCAACGCCGCAGCTGAATCCCACTGCTGACAGTTAAATGACTGAGAGAATGCTCACATTTTACCGGTTTGATCTGAAATGACCTGGCTGTTTGTGCAATGTGTAAAATACTCAATTCAGGTAAACGCTGCCTTGAAATGTTAGCAAACAGGCATGTTAACACACAGCCAAGCTGAGAACCAGTTGGACACCAGCGTCATCTTGACTGAGGCCTGAGGGCTCATCTTCGAAGCTTGGTTCAAACTCAGTGTTTCTCATCTGAAGGAGACGCATAAATACACTGATCAAGCTCCAAAATTGGTTGTTTTTTCTCTGCCTGTAGCTTCTCAACAGAAGTTGGATCTCAGAAAAAGGTTTTGTAACTGTGCCTTTTAATGCTGTTGGTCACAAATTGGACCAAGTGAACAGCATTTGCCAAAGACACTGACAAAATGTTCTGTATATCTTCTCAGCAACCTGATAGTAAATCCTAATTACTTACCCCTTATAGGTTATTTCCACTGTGCCTTTAAACTGTATTTTTTACCCAGTAAATTGAATGGAATCTCAGTCAAGCAGATCATGATTGTGAGTTGTTTAGTCCCTGTTTTATTGGGGTCTAATAGACCCACTACGACATTGTGTTGTGTCTAATTGCTCTTTCTTTTTGCTCATTTGGCACCGGTTAGATCAAGGATGACTGTACCGGGATTAAAAGTATTTCTAATGTTTGTTGCGACATGTTTAGGAATTGGGTCATGCTCAGGTGTTTTGCTTCACCTGGATTTCACCCTGAGGACAAAGTGCTTAATTTGGATAAACTGGAAATGGTGTTTTAGGAGCGAAAATAACCCTTGAAGCCTCAAGTGGTAAGTAGTGTTTCTCAGAGCGCATGTGAAGTGCATTGTTGGCTTGTTGTTCTAGAAAGACGGTTCTATGAAATGACGTATGCCTAGAGCTGACTTCAGTCAAAATAGTCTGTCAGATGAAATTGTGATTTAATACAGACCTGCTCAACTTGGAACAGTATGAAACGCACATAACGCTAGCTTGTTACTCAATGTGCAAGCTTGCTTACTTGCTTATCCAGCATTAAAGAGACTGATGGGAGGGAGGATTTGGTTGAGAAAGCTGGAGAGTCAGAAGAGAATAAGAGTCCATGCATCCATGATTTTATAAGGCGTTTAAAATGTTCACCTGTATAAGCTGATTCAATCATTGAATTATTAAATTAGGTGAAAGTTTAAAACAGAAACTTGGGTTTTTATCCATAACTGACAGTAATTTCCATTGCATATATGATTGGATTGTTGTCCTAATAGTCGGTGTATGCGTCGAATTGATTAAATGGAGGCAAGTGGGGAAATTGCTGTATACAAAGTGAAGTGTTATGAAGCAAAGTAGTACATAAGCGTGTGAACTAAGCTTTACTCTGTTGTGGCATCAAAATGTTTGCTCAACATTTGGCAGCTCTGCTTTCATGTTAGTTTCTCACCCTGTCGATAGACTTGTGGGTTAGACAGCTGTTGATATGAAACTGACACGGTGACACTTCCTGTCACAGTAGCATTCTTTTAGCCGCAGCCGATAATTTACTAAAGCTTACAGATAATTAGACCAGTGGAAGATGATAAAATAACAGGTTGGAAATATTGTAACAGAGGTAGTAGAAGACAGAGAAAATATTATCAGTAAGAAAAAGTGGTTGTCACACAGTCAGCGTGGGAGAGATGCTCTCATAGTTAAAACAGATCTAGTAAGATATAGGAGGCTATCACCTGAGATACGGCACTGAGGAAGAGAGATGAGGGAAAGTGTGAGAGAAAGATACGGGCAGGTAATCAAAACAGTGTCTCAGAGGTTGGTGGGAGGGAAGAAATGGATGTTTAAGTTGAGAAAACTGGAGAGTCAGAAGTGAGTGAGAGCAACGTAGCTGAGCATGATCAAAAGCTGGGCTGAGAGAATGAGATGAGAGCTGCAGATACTGAAAAAACTTCAAATGAAACTTGAGAGTCGGCAGAGGAATTTGCTGTGACAGGTTGTTTTTATGCTATGAGGTAAAAGAGCGAGCTTAGGCCAAGTCCAATTTGCCGAAAACTGTTGATCCCAGCAGTGTAGACACTTATGAAAATAAATCAACATCACAGTTTAGCACACTGCAGGATGAGGTTTGTTGTGTCAAAGTGACATGATTGGAAGTGTGTAGCACTGATTGATACAGGCGAGGTGTTGAAACTGAAAACAGCCCCACCCTTGAGAAAGCAAGGTGTTAGTATTACAGTGTTTGTATTACATTCATAGGTTTTACAGCTCGTCAGACAATAAATGCATCGTGGCTGCTTTAAAGAGCCCTCTACTAACTCAGCATTGCACTTTAATTACTTATTCTTTGACTCAGGCTAAACAGTTTGTAAAAGATCGGAATCTATGCAGCAGAACCTGCAGTACCGTCTTGTTTTCCATGCATTGCTTGACAAAACATGATGCCTGTATTACCCACAATGCAACTCGGACACACACAGTTTGGTTGGAGATTTGGGCTACTATGCTAATCGTTGCTAGTTGTGGCTTCGAACTTAGCAGGGATGAGAAGTGGACACAGAGTTCTGGCATTCCCACTTTTCTATCACTCTACACTCAGAGATTTTTATACATTTATTTATTCATCTTATTATTCGGCTCCAGCTAACTCAAGTAACAGCATTTGAGGCAATTTTTTAGACTTCACACTACTTCTTCAGGAGCCACTAAAGCCTTTATACAACTTGTTTCACATATACAGCAAGACCTGCTTGCAGACTTTGTGGAGTTTCCCTGTGAAGTGATGTGAAGAAAGATCATGGCGATGATCATTTCATCTTTTGTTTTGACAATTGTGAGTTGAAGAAAAGATGTCAGACTCCCTTGAGGGGGTCTGTGTTTTTATGTACTGGTGATGTCGGTCTGAACATGGCCTTTTCAAGCTCTGGTTGTTGGTCGCTGGATTGGACTGCAACTGCTTCAAAGCTCCTTAAAACTTGGCTTCAAACCCAGCTAACTGTGTGGGTGTGATTTTAATTAGGTCTGACTGACGCTAACCAAACTACTCATCAATCATCAAATTCTGCTTTGAGTATTACTGGATCCTGATTGGTGCAAGGCGAAACGTGACATCCCCTCTCTACATTAAGCTAGTGAGAAAAGCACAGACATGAAAAAGAAATGTAGACGAAACCAAAACTTTGGCAAGAAATTGTAAGGAAATAGATGGAGATATCTACAGACAAGCTGAGGCTGAATTTTCCGAGTTAAGTTACAGTAAATCCTGCATGACGTAAAATCAGCGCAACTTCACTCTCACCTACAGCACACACACCCACAGTCAAAACACACACTCACATACACATACATGCCAGTAACAACATCAACAAACCTGAATATGCCAACAAACTGCTGGGTTGAGAGAGAGAGAGAGAGAGAGCCCAAAATTAAAAGGATACAGAAGAGTCAGTGTGTAGAACAGACAGAGAGGAAGACAGTGTGCATGTGTGTGTTTGTGTTTAAATGTGTGAATAAACACAGCCTTCCTCTGACCCAGAACACTGAAAGCTCTCCTTGTGAAACCAATAAAGGCCCCTCCTAATGAACTGAAGGGCCTGTGGACTTGAGGGCAGACAGAGGCTGACAAACTGTAGTGATTCAAGTTTTGTGAGCGAGTTCTCAGTCGTCTCTGCTCTGCTCTGCGGCTTGTGGTTGTTGGTTTCAGAGATCTGGGACACCAGCCCCCCCCATATATATATATATATATATATATATTTCAGCTGCCTGGTGAATTCTGAGACACAGCACCAGGGCAACGTTACACTATTTTAAAGACACACTGAAGTAGTAACTTATTACACAGCGTATTAAAAGAAAACTTAATTTTTTTGTGTGCATTTTGCAATATCCAAGGCTATCAGATGCAGACCCATCTCTCTCTTGTTCAATAATACATTACACACATATTGCAATGGAGCAAAGGCCTTTAAAGTCGATCTGATGCACTGATTGGCAGGATGGACTGCATATGGGAGTATATGGGCTACCAGAGATATTAACACCGCCTTCAGCCCACTGATTTGGCAGCAGCTCTATTTAATGTTTGTTGAACTGGTAA
This sequence comes from Acanthurus leucopareius, assembly GCA_029814765.1. Lineage (NCBI taxonomy): Eukaryota > Metazoa > Chordata > Actinopteri > Acanthuriformes > Acanthuridae > Acanthurus > Acanthurus leucopareius. The sequence goes on from JAQMCX010000012.1 coordinate 17,470,605, forward strand.
CTCTTAACCTCATGAAAACATGACACCGACATAACTGTTCCAGATGAGACACTGTTTCTTGGATGGTTTGGTTAAGTCGCCTGTAAAAACACAGGATCTAATGTTGCTTTGTATAACATGACTTCAATTTGATTAATTCAAAAGATGGGTCTGATAATTTGTTTTTATATTAACTGGAATATTTGATTATTAGACTTTCACACATACAAAAGTAAAATAACAATCCTCCACTTATGGTCAGGTGTGTTTGGTTGCTTAATCCTCGTAAGAGGGGAACTTAGTTTATGACGCAGTAATCCACATTGTTTACTGTACTTATTTAATTATCAGCTCATCAGTAAAAGAGAACCACTTGGCATGTGGCTTTTTAAAACTTGTTTTGAAGTCCCTCATTCGCACAGCAGGTCCAAAACAACAGCCGGGCTTTGTCTCACTGGGCATTGTTTGAATGTAAACACGTCAGCTTTTCCTGTGGGTACCACCAACCTCACAGCACAGTGGGCTTCCCAGTGTGCGCGCATGTTTGCCCGCGCATGCATGTGTAAACAGGGAGAGCATGTGAGTGCTACTGTGTACTTGTGTGTGTGTGTGTGTTTGTGTGTGTGTGTGTGTGTGTGTGTGTGTGTGTTTAAGAGATGTGGGAAGTGTTGCTGCATACCATGCATGACAGCAGGCGTGAACAGGCAGATATCGTCGGCTCTGAAATGTTTCCTTTAGTGGAGACTGCAGGGAAAGGCTACAGGTGGACTCACCTTACGTAGTTTAGTCAATCAGTGACAGAGTTACCTTGACATTTTGAGCATCAGTTGATCATTTGCTTTGTTGTAGGGCCCTACAAAATCGATTTGGTCAATTATTTTGAATTCTGGGTTTTAGGATTTAGGCATTTTTTGTCATCAGACAAAATAATTAAGTGGTGGATGAATACATCTTGAGGTGGAAGAATAAAATTTCAAACAACAAAACAAAATGACAGCTTCATGTTTTCGATGTGAATAAAGTTGAATATTAAAACTATTGTCGATAAATTTTAAGTGTTTTAGCATTAAAAGGGTGTGATACAGGAATCATTCAATCATAGCCCTTTACTATTTTGGATCTCAGTCTCTTAGCACAAGTAGGCCAGGAAGCAGCCTGCATTAAAACTTGTTGCCACAGTGCTCTTGTTAAAGCAGTTTTTTATTACCTTGCAAAACTGGTCTGGAATGTGTGTCAGAAAAAAAGCAGACACTTCCAGCGGGGTGTTTGTAAGTGTGTGCTGTACTGATTGTGCTTGAAGTCCATTTATAACAGGGTTTATTGCTTTATTTAAGGTAACAGACATTTTGCTGCGACTATCGACTGTTTTTATCATATGCCAACTATTTTGTCAATTGATCAATTTATTGTTTGATCAGAAATGTCATCATAGTGTTCAAAACTCAAAGTGCTGTTTCTGAATTGTTTGTTTCATCCAACTGATTGTCAAAGCTTTTCAAAGATTTTCTTTAATTTATTTCTAACAATTAATCTGTCATCACAATGGTTTTCATTTTTTTGATTGATTTATGAGCTTCACACATGAAAGATGAGAGATGTTTTATTTGTTGTGTGCTCATGGAAACTTTATGAATTATATCTTTTGGAGATCAAAAAATAGATTTTACTTTAATGGCAGATTATTTAGGAATGCTAGATGTTTCTGTCAGCATCTAGAAAAATCACCATTTAATTGTTTGCTAGTTAAAGAATCGCAGAAGTTTTTTCTCTCAGTTTGATGTTTTATTACCTCGACCTCACAGAAACCTGGCACATGTTGGCATGAGTGCGATTTGTTGTAGATAACGTTGAGGTGCTGCCTTGGAGGAGAAGCTTGTAGACTTTATTTTGAAAATAAATTAGAAATAAGCTCTTAGTAACATAACAAATTCAGTAATTAGAATTCAGGAACACATAAATGTTTTTCTGATTATCTCCCTGAACTCAGTTGTGATTGTAACGTCAAAACATTGAGAAAAAAAATGTATGTCAGAGCGTTAAAAGTGAGAGCTTGTCAAAACAAGAAAGTCATTCTCACTTCTCACTAAAAATATAAAACCTGTGGTTGCGTTGGTTTCTTGCCAAAGGAGGCCCCACTCTCACAAGAGCTTAACTCATACAAAAAATGGGAATATTTTTTAATAGTTTGTGTCTATTTGCCAGATTAACAGGATAAAAGGACTGTCAATTGGATAAAACACTGACCTGAGTGCAGCTTATCTTAGATAACACATGAGGTCAGTTTCAGTCTGCTAGCATAAAAGTTTATATGACAAACCTGTTCCTGGCCAAAAAAAATCTATAACCCACTGAACAACAGGACACAAAAATGCAAAGAAGCTCTTTCGATGTGTTACTCATGTGGCTTCTTGTTTTTAAATATTTGACTTTTAGTACTTTTGCTTGTTGCTACAGCAGTAAAGCATGTTCCCTGTGTGAGGAGGCAGGCAGTATGCAGCTTTCAAACACACTGCCCTGTAAATCCCTCAGAGACGAGGCTCTAGTCAACAGCAGCAGCATTCCTCATGGTAGCCAAGCAGTGCTGATGCACGAGGGAGTTTATCCTGGAAAAAGAAATGATGTGCTTTCTTATTTTAAACTTGTCCCTGCCTTATTGTTTTGCCCATGAAGAAACTCCCTCCAGAGGTCAGAGCTATTGACTGTGAGTTGCGCAGTCTGTTGAGATGAATCATAACTTTGTAGACTAAAAGATTATAAAGTGCCTTTTTTTTGTTTGTCTGTCTGGCTATTGTGTGTCATTTTCACTGCATATGTGGCCGCTCTGTAAGTGGTTTGAGTTATGTAAAGAAGTAGTACACACTAATACAATTGGAAAGTGATTTAGAACAGGTATGGTTCCATGAGTTTTAAGTATTTTGCAATACAAACCATTACTAGACATAATGAGTACCTTCTGTTTATCCTTACACCGGCATTTGCAACGAAATTAGGCCAGGACTAGCACCAACATATGAGCGGTATGTGTAAAAGGAGGTGATGAGTCAGCTTTTGGATTGGTAATCCAATGGAATAAAAAAGAATCAAAATATGTCTCTCAATCAGCCTTTTTTTAATACTGGTTTTGTTTGTCCGAGGTCTTTAATACCCCTTTTGTACAGGACAAAAAACTCAGAAATGCCGACTCTCATTTGGCTTTGTTTTTCAATGGGAATGGATATAACTGACATTCATTCATTGTCAAATGACTCTGCAGTTTTCACAGGTATTTATCAGCTCTAGCTTTGATTGGCGGTGATAAAAACATGGCACCCAGGTCAACACACAACTTTTTTGCTCTTTTTTCCAGTGGAATGCTGGCCTACGTGCTTCTTTCTGCTGTTTCCTGCATTTGGGGCATTTGTGACACACAAGAAATAACAATATAAAAAAAAAAACCAGGAAGGCCAACTCCTCTGCTGGCAATGTGAAAGTTATCACTTCCCGATTTTTAGTGAATCTACCTGCGTTAAGAGAAAAAAAAGGATATACACTTTGAAATGGCTTTATAGGTTATCACCCTGATGAGGCCAACACTCCTGACTTAACCAGTCGAGTAACAAAAGTGCTTTTACTTGGTTCGAGTCTTCTTGTTTAGTTTCTGGGGGCTCTGCCTTTCACATACTTTTCATGGATTATTTTTGGAAGCCACTGTGTAATTCTTGGCAGAGTGCACAGGTAGAAGGTTAAGAGGCACACCTGCTACACATCCTTTAAGACTTTGTATATATTCTTTAACTTCTTTAGTATGGGACCATAGAAATATAGTCTCACCGAGGGATCCCGGCTCAGTTACTGTTATTCTTGTATGTGGTCACACATTTTTAGATGACCGTGACCTGCTTTTCACCTCGGATCCATAGCATTAACCTCTGTAGGAGGCAGATACTATAACTCTGAGGGGGCTCAGAATAAGTGTAATTACGGCCTGATAAATTTTGTGAGCAGGTGAAGTTCTTTAACTTTTCATCACTGTTCATCACTGCACAATAAATGTGTCATGCATCAATGATGTTTAAACAGTTAAGTAGAGTAGTTGCAAGCAGAGTTCAGTGGGAAAAAGATAAGATGAAATGCATCAGTATTTGTCTTAAACTCTGATGGCAACTGTGTGGTTGTTTTCCGGACAACTGTCAGCAAAGTCTGATAAAACATCATTTCACACTGTCCTGCCGAGGCAGATTAGCTGGGTTTTTGATTATTAACTCTCTTTTGTAAGGTCCAACCCATGATCTGAAAATCTGAGATTGTGAAAGTATGCATCAGTGGTCTCATCACTTCCATTTTAAACTTACGACTGCCAGCTGCTGATTGGGTCTGGCGCGCTGACAGGAGCAGTGTTGTGGGAGGTCTACAGATGCCACTGTGGAAACACTGAGTCACATTGCAGCAAAAACTGTGGGCTGCTGACACCGTCTGATCTCCCCCCCTCCTATTTAGCTCTCTGCCCCAACACCAGATACTTTACCCACACTGTGTATAGAGAAAGAAAGAACAAGCCTTTTAAAGTGCTCAATGTTTTGCTTTTTCTTACTTTGGGTAGTTGCTTTGCTTTTTGCAAATTGCTGAGAAAGTTCATATGAATGTATCCACATGCATGTTGGTCTTTTTCGTGGCCTTTTTGTCACCCTGTCATTAATCTCATTTAATGTTGGCCATAGAGTTTAGCATGTAGTTTACATGTTCTGCCCTTGGCTGTGTGAATTTTCTCTGGATCATTTGACTTCCTTCCAAAGTCAAAAGACATACACATTAAATAGCAACTCTTAGTCACTCATAGGTGTTTTTTTGGGCATGAACAGCTGGAGATTTTGATTCTTCAGTCCTGTGATTGACTGGAAACCTCTCTATGGTGTTACCTGCCTTCATCCAGTGTCTGCTTGAAAAATGCAAAAGTAATACAAAAATATATAGAACAGGTACCAGAATGGTTTAAGCAAATGTGTGCAGTCAGTATAGCACCTCTTTTTTCTAAGGCTTGAAAATTTTAAAGAAATATATTTAAAAAAACCCAAACACTCTTATTATCTTCAAATTTTTATGAACGAATATCCTTATGCCTTTTCCATTTCAACCCATGATACACACACTGAGTGTATCAGTTTACATGTTATTTCAGTATTCAAATCCAAAGATAACCAAACCTGTTTGAATCAGGTGATTAATCAGCTGAAGCTAATTCTTGACATGCAGATAAGAGATCAGAATTAAATGTTTTGTAAAGTGAAAACAAGACACTTGCTTCAAGAGCTTGTACTGACGACATTCCCATCTGAGTTATTGACAACATTCCCATCTGAGTTATTGACGACATTCCCATCTGACTTTCCTGTGTCAAACTTCTTGAAAGTATTAAGCTGGACTGTAAATCACAGATGCAGTTTTCTTTCAACTTGTCACTGTTCAGTCCTGGTGTGTCACAGTCACTTCATAACTGACAGACTTAAATACCATTTATCAGCATTGGACATTAAAGTGTGTAGAAGTACGTGCTGGTCACATTGGTTCAGGAATGTTTCAAATATTTTATCACCTTTGAATATACTAACATGTTACAGGAACAGAAACTCATATATGTGATCTCAGTATCAGCAGGTTCGTGCCGATCTTCAACCAAAGGCACATTTAGCCTACATTAAATTCAGAAGCATGCACTTGAGGCTAGCAATGTGATGAAACCACATATGGTTAAAGTGTGAGTGTGAGTACATGAAAGTTTGTTAGCATACATGAAGTTCCCTTCAGCAAAATTGATTTGATTTACAAAGAGCGATGACTATAGAATGTTGTGAAAGCTGCAGAAGATGATGATAAAATGCATACAAACATGGTGACATATGTAGATTGTGCAAGCAACACAAGACAGGAGTGGAAATTCAGTCATTTCAATTGTTGAGCTATTCATTATTTTGACTCACACGTTCTTTTACTCAATCCCTTGTATGATAAGTCATCCATTTTGCTCAATTGCTGACTTTCTAATATTATGAATCACACATTTGCTCGCTTAAATGTTCAGTCAGTCTCTTGTTGATGCAGCCCCTTGCATGCTTAATTACCTATTCTCTTACTCACCTTTCCACTTGTGCCCTTGTTTGGTCAGAAATTCATTCACTTATTCACTCATTGAGCCACTTGTCTGCACGCTTACTCAAGTTCTTGACAGTCTTTCACTTACTGTAAGGACTCTGTCATTTACGTGCTCACTCCGTCATTCTTTGGATCTCTCTTTTGCTTGTTCTTTCGACTCCTTTGCTGACAACCTTGAAGGGAATGCAGAGTGAACACCTCTGGAATGCTGGGAATGTGACAGCTGGATTCACTGAACTTCCCGTCTGCCTCAGCAGCATGATTGTATTAGGCAATGAATCCAAACATGGTGGTTTATTTATAACAAAATAAGGATCCTCACTTCAAGCAAAGGCTGAAAAAATCTCACACACTTCACACCTGGGTGACTACATTCATACTGTAGAATTTAATACCCTATTTTTATGAGACTCTCTGTGTCCTATTATACTTAACACGTAATCTTACTAGATTGAAAAATATTCACTCGGGATGGAATGCATTATTGACAGCCGCATACTTTAAAAATGATTTTTGTGTTGCAGTTGATACTGAAATGTGAGAGAGAACCTTCAGGCGAAAGACTGATTGAAAAAGATCTTGTGGAGGGAGAGAAACTTGAAGTAAAGAATGGGGTCAGATGTTGAAATGTCGCCTTAAGAGAGAGATGTGTGTAGTGAAAAACTTGCTCATCTCATTTTAGGGCTGGAGCATTGCAGACTTAGTGACTTTACTGAAGATATACCAGTATAAAATGATGGGAATGTATTGTTTTTTTCAACAGCCATGAGCCTTTTAGGTTTTCATCATACGCTTTACTATTGCTCAGAGCTAGCAAGCAATTAGACCAAAAGCATTGTATCGATGAATGGGTGCAGTAACAAGAAAATTAGAGCCACAAAAGTTACATTGCTTTTTGGCAGGAAGAAGAAAAACATCATCGATCAGCGAGAGATCAACATTAAGAAGGCACAGGAAGTAACAGCAATTTAAAAAACATTAGGAGCTGCAACGATCAGTTTATCAATCATGAATCAAACTAGCACTTTGAACCTGGCACTGAAAAATGAGGACATAGAGGCACTAAGGCAATACACATAAAGTGAACAACAGCAATAAACAAGTTTGCTGAGAGTAATGTAAAATTTCACACAAGCTTATGATGAACTCGCACTATGAACTTGCACCATAAACCTGCACTGAAAAATAAGGACAAGGAAGCAGTAAAGTAATACAGCAAGTCAGCTGAAACATGAACAAGTGCTCACAGTACAGCAATAATCAAATCTGTATGTGTAATTTTAAGTTTCTTACCACTTTACCTTCAATTTTACATTCACATACGAAACAGCATCTGAGCTCAGTAGACCAACGTAGCTCTCTTCTATCGTAATAAAGAAAATATATTTACACATCTCAGCATTAAATGCTATCAGTTGATGCCACAAAAAAAATCGGATCTGCGACCCATTTTTGTCCAAACCCTGAGTTGAGGAAACACTGTTTTAAAGTACTATTATGTACAAGGCTGGGTTTTGTCTTTCAGGTTTAACTACTGTGCATTCTGCTCTTATCTGCACAATTCCAGCGTACCCTTCGACACAGTGAGCATTTATCACACACTTCTATCAGAAAAATAATCACTGGTGCTCATTCCATTCTTATCAGACAGTTACGCAGTACTGTAACCAACACATTTATGTAACTTCTCCCTAACTTGTTTGAAACCTGTTGCCGGTGTTAAATTCTGAATATGTATTTATGTGGTTTTTTTTGGAATCTGGGTTGTAATTGTCATAAGTCCATGCTTAGAGATGTGAGAAATGAGGTATAATGCAGAAAAATACTAACCATTAAAGCAAACTGCCATGACCTTTAACTTATACTAATACACTATGAATAACACACCCCTAATAGAAAACATTGATTCAGGTAACTTACAACAAAAGAGAAAATTTGATGATGAGAAACAAAACTAGCTAGCACAAGTTTTTTTAGTTTGGTTGTGAAAAAAAGTGGAATATTGAGAAATCAGCAAAACTGTTTAGCAACAGTTAGCCTCTGAAAGCTACCATTTTAGCATTGTAGATACACATATTCATGGAGAACCAATAAAAAGTGACCAATCCTGCGAATTTGAATTGCATTTATTTTAAAACAGTTCCTTCAAAGAACCTTTGGTCACAATCAGAGCGGAGAACATGACTTGGAAGTCACAATGTTTGCTCTCCGGTGGAGTCCCAGGTGCCCACCCAGTCCAGTTTATTCAAAAGGGTCAGATCAGCCTCAATGGTCTAATTGATAGTGCGTTTCGGAGAAGGAGAGCTGGAGTGTGCTTCATGAGAGGTCCATTGAATCAGCAACTGTGAGCAGATAAGTAGGTATGACAGAGGATCAGATGGAGATGGATTGATCTCTCTATATGGAAAGAACTTCCTTACACATTTCCTTTGAGACTGTTAAAGTGAGGTTAGGTTTTAGTGATGTCAGCGATCACTTACTGTATCTTCCATCAACAAAAAAAAAAATTATGATGACTGTGCACGGCTGTGTCGAGCACGTTCTTTAAAATGCCTTTTGTACTTAAGTGTTATGTCTGCATTATCATCAAACCAGGTTTATTGAACTAAAACTTAAACTACGTGTATCAACCAAAACAAAAGCTTATCCTGCTCAGGGTCACAAGAAAGAAGGTTGACTTTATATCACCAACTCTGCGCATAAAGACAGCAAAACATGAGGATGTACCATTTGCCACAATTGCTTTAACATACCTGCTCCTATAATAAGCAGTTATTTTAGGTATATTTAAGAAGCTATAAAATTTTTTGACAGCTCATGAATAGATGACAAGAAAAAAGGCTGATGATGTGTTTGTCTTACCCTGATGTCTAACTAAAGTTCTGTACAAGTTTGGCCTAAAACTGAGATTTAAACTCAGCTGCTATACAGTAAAACAGCTAACGAAACACCAGCGTGTCAGCCTGTGTGTATATGTTTCCTATGTTTTTTTTTAAATACTTCTGGATTTCGTCTTTTTCTGTCTTGTCTTGATTTTAATTGCAGCGTGGCCAAATGCACCACCGTTAGATTTGTTTTTCATCAGGGTGGTCTGGACTCCATTAGCCTTTTTCATTTGCCTGTTTTTTAAGGCAAAAAAATATACTTACCCAAGGGCTGCGAATGTTTCAAGTGGAGTTGAGTGAGTGAGAGAACTGTTTTTTTCGCCAGCCTCAGTCTGCCTTCAGTGAGCTCAGTCAATATTCCTACGCCAAGTCAGTCTACTGTTAACTGAAAAATACTTTGGGTTATATCACACAGATAAGAAGCCATTCACTGGCTGGGATTTGTGTGCATCTGGTGTGTGTGTGTGTGTGTGTGTGTCTGTGTCAGTATAAGTTTGATGTAGGCTTGGCTAAGTGATTACATGATGTGTTGGCTTTCAATGTTGTGATTCAGTGTGACCCACCACTGGATTTTCCATGCAAACATATTCAAACTATATGTGAATGTTAGCACATGTTCATGCACAGGGTTATTTTATTATCAGGGGGTGACAACCGGTAAAAGGATTTGGATAAAAGTGTTCCTCAGTCTCTTTTCTCTGTGGAGTTTATGCTTTTACACATTTAAAAGACTTCTATTGCATGCACACACACTGTCATTTTTACCTCCGTCTACATATACGTTTTATATAAGCATATGTACTGAGTATACATTTTCCAGGCTATGGCTTAACTGCCTACAATCTGCACTAAATCCCTCTTCAGCCCCTGTGCCCCCCACCCCCAACATAAATGGTGGCTTTTAGGCCAAACAGGAAACCTTTACAGGGTGACTGCTGTGTTTTCTTCCAACCAAGAATAATGAACCATACATATGAGTCCCATTTCTTTAGTGTCAGTAGTGGTTAAATTTCGCTGACGTTTCTATTGCTCTCACCAGAGAAACCATGCATTCCACGTTCACCTGGTCCCGTACATGACCCTGGGGGGCTTCAGGAAACATCTGAGGCTAGCATAAAACCAAACCAAACAAAAACAGATTCATTCTTCATGCTCCAAGGGCTCGCTAAAGCTAGCGAGCCCAGCTGTAAGACCATTTGTGCTTTTTTGTCTTTTCGGTTTCATCCCATGTCCTGTGCAAACTCCAAAATAGTTTCAAAGAACAGAGCCGTGCTTCTCAGTTCTGTTTTGAATTTATGGCGCTGCACTGAGAGCGTAAGAGGCAGAGCAGAGCTGCCTGTCTCAACAGAATGGTGAAAGAGATCAGCTATCTGCTCCATATCTTGGCTATCTGACAGCCCGCCTGCGGCTATAAGGCCATGCAGACGACAGCTATGGATAAGCCAAGTGTGTGCGTGCTTCAGCTTCTCTAACTCTTGCAGAGAACCAGGCCTGCAGTATTCATTTGCATGCTTCTTCATGTTTGTGTTCGCACATTTCTGTTTGTGAGTCTGCCTAAACTTAGCAGCCCACCCTCAAACTTCGCCCGTCAGCTGAGCACAGTCTGGCAGGAACCGGCAATGAGTTCAGCTCAGTACTGCATGTTCAATCTCTAACATCTGCTGCTTTAAACATACATAAACGGCTCTGGCTGCTGTCCTTTGCTGCTCAGCAGAGACGGTGAGGGGTAATGGGAGAGAGAGAGAGGCAGAAGCATGAAAGACAAATGAGTTTTTAAACTGCAGGTGATGAAAGCTCAGTCCTTTAGCTAAATGCTGAACTCTTGAAAATTACAGCTGAAAAAAATAGGATTAAGTATGGAATAATATTAATGCAAGTAAATTGAGGCATTTAATAAAGGAGCAGACTGTATTCTCGCCAAACACGTGAAAATGATGAGTACAAAATGAGTGGATATGAATGCCGGACATAGTATGAAAGTATTTTAAAGCTGTTTAAGATGCCTTTGAACGCTGTGAAAACAAACAGCTAGTTTGGGCAAGAGGCATAGCATGATGAGTGCAGAGGAAACATTAATATGTCCACAACTTCAAAGCATGTAGCATCTTTTAAACTCATGGAACATAATAATAAGTCTTAAAAAAAATAACATCTAATTTTCCTTTGTGTCAAAGGACAGTAATGAGGCTGAAAATGATGATGGGCTGCATCACTCTTCAAGCAGTGATATGGATTTCATCAATCAAACATTTTTAATTTGTTTTTTTGCCCCTGTTATGTAGCTGCTAGCCAAAACAATAAAATGATTGAATGAAATACTTTAAAAGTAATTATTTCCATCCCCTTGATGTCTTTCAGAATCGAAGATGTTTCCAATTATATGAATGCTGTCCCTGAAACCAACTATCACCTGTGAAATGTCATACAGCGCAAAAAAAAAAAAATGCATATGTGAATGCACACTTCTCCTCCCGCCACAGAAAGTTAATTGCAGACAACAACAAAAAAAAGTCTCAAGCCTACTTCATTCATTCGGTGTAAAACTGTAGTTAAGATTACACTGTTGGTCAGGTTTTCCACTTCTTTGTGTGGCAGCGTTTCTGTGCGTATGTGTGTGGCTGTTTGGTTTGGCTGGTGGAGACATGGCAGCTGGTGCGGTGCATTTTGGGCCAGACTCGCTCTTCGCCCTCTTTTCTAGTAGGAGTAAAAAATGAAGCAAATAAGCAGACCTTCCCATCACAAAGTCAGAAATTATAGTACAGCACTTCCAAGGTGGCATTGCGGACTTTTTTCGGGGGGGAATAAGTGGTAAAAATGTGCAATGCTCCATGGTTGACATTCTTCCCAGGAGGAAGTAATGACTCATCAAGTGTCATTCACATCAATATGAGTTGTTCATTTCCTGTTTGACTGTGATTATGACTATATTTTCTTCAGCACCACATGTTTTACTGGAGTTTTGACAGGCGTATACTGTAAATGTAGTCGTCCCGTTCATGTGTAAGTCTGAGTCAAGCACAAGTCTCTTTCATGGTCATGGCTGACGCCTCCCCTTGCTCTCCCTCCTACCTTCTCGCTGTTTCCATAACCCTCTCCACCACCATCACCACGACTGTCGTCACTGGGCTTTTTATGAACCCAACTCCTTGTTTTTTTTGTGCGGAAACTCTCAGGATCCAGGACTTGCACTGTATTTGTTTTCAGCTTTTTTGCTTAGCACACATTAACAAGTGTCTTTCCATGCTTTAGATGATTTACCCGATGATTAGACTCATGTGTGTTTAATTCTGCAGGATCACATTGTGGTGAAAGCCCGACAAAGGGTCTTTGAAGCTCTCTGGACAAGCACTTTCGGACCCATTTTCCTTGACCTGGGTTTGTTCCTGAAAATGATTTCTTTTTGAGTAGAAAAGCAGCTGAGATGTGAGCAAAAAAAAGGGGGATTTAAGATTTAAGTGCAGGAAGTGTACTTTAAACCTCACACTGATGCTGACAGTGATGAGGCCATACAGCACAGTGGAGCAAGGGATTGTCAGCGAGCTTCTGTGTTGTAAGGATAATGATCCTGTCTGGAGTTGTTAAACCGTGGGATCATGGCTGACCCTTTAGATTTAAACCATTGAAGCTTTAGGAATATTAACAGTATATCACGCTTGATGTTAAGCTGAAGCTTAAGCTCGAGTGTCTAAATGTCTGGTAAGGAGATTGAACAGCCGTGAGTAATGACCGTGCAGATCTTTTTCTCTGCTTTTGCTTCTGCTTTATGATTCCAGCATGGTGTTTTATCAAGAGCAAATGTGTAGCTTTTTCCAATAGCTTACAAACAAGAACCATTACAGTGCTCATAACCACCATGATGTAGTGAACATGACAAGCCAACTTATATCATTCTTTCATCAGCAAATGTTCTTGTCTTGGCACATATTTGAATTTCATGTGCCTCAAGAAGGTGCTCCAAACTCTAATCGCCTGCCTTTTAAATCACGTCAACTCCTCTTTGAGACACACCTTGTGTTGAGTATGAAGTTATCATGGCAAGTGTCACCGTAACTATGCTAACTATGCTGAACATGAAGACAACAAATTAAGCACGCAGACATCCGTTTGTCATTTATGAGTCTCGTCTGTATCTTTATGAAATTGCAGGCTTTCTAAAATTGAACTGATGAAACGCAGGCCCTTCAACTGCTCGTCACGACTTTCCTTTAAATGACAAGCATGGATAACTCCCTGTGCTCACTCTCCATCTAACTCCGTTCAAACTGGCTTACTTAGGTTTATGGTACAGTAGTGAGCACTCAAACTGATTTCCCATCTCATGCAACCTCTGACAATGAGACATTTCTATTGAAGGCTGTTTGCAGTCCCTTTGTCCTTTACTGGGAGTGAAACCGAGCGTCCCCATTCAGTGCAGATGTCTGATGGCTCCTTTCAATGCTGCGGTTTATAGACTAGAGCTAACCTGTTTCTCAACACACTGAGTAGTGCAACTTAGGTATACAGTCTGAGTATAGGGAAGTTTTTTGTAAGATGCTGTAACTTACCCTGCAGAGACACCGCAGGGGCCGTGTGGTCATTCAGCTTTTGTCAATGCATTTAAAAATAAACAAGCTAAATTGTTGTTATAGAGGAATTTGTCCTGTTTGATCTGCATGTTTTAAATATAACTAAATGTAATTATTGCCTGTGATTTACTGCGCTTTCTATACCTGCGTTTCCTGTATGTGCAATCTATAGAAAACAAACGTTGATTCTGAGGAAGTAATTGCCTGTGTTAATATTTACAGATGCATTTCTTTTTGAACTGTTAATCCTCATTTTAAAGCCACTGTTTATTTTGTGTCCTCTGATCTTGTAATCACAAGGCTAAAGACTTTTCTAGGCATTTAAATATGTGTGTTCTGAATGTCCTGTACACATGCATTGCATTGTGGTCCCTGGCTTATAGCCTTGGTATGTTTTATATCCCCGCACGCTGTTGACACAGAGGGAAATCAGCAGTCTATGTAATGTAAATGTTAAAGGCTAGCTATGCAGGCAGGATGTCAGCCAAGCTGTTTGTTCTGTCGGCTTGAATGGACTTGTTGTATCATTTGTCCACAATATCCTCTCTGTATCAGTGACTGACTCGACTGGCATACTGTACATTCTGGTGGAGGCGGGTGTGGGCCAAGGGATGATAGAATTATCTACAAAGGCAGGCTGATGCAGAGACAGCTGGAAAAGTCAATTTTTCACAAAGAATCAGTGGAAGAATAGACGGCATGTAAAGAACAGCTTAAAATACAACCATTTAGATATTAAAAGCCAGACTCTCGTGTTGGAACTTCAAGGTTTTTGCACAAGAATATCATGGTTTGTTTCTTAGTCATGTGGGAGTGCCTCTGCATATCATGAATTCTGTGTTAATAGGCGGTCTCTTGATGGAAATGAGAAATGCCGTGGGTGGGACAACAACTTCTGTACTGTAACAACTTGCTTTTTGTGTGACTGGTCCTGGCTCCTTGCTGCCACAGCTTGTATATGTATGACTAACACACACATACTTCAGCAGGCCCCATGTCAACAATGTCAGTATCCTGTCAGGGTTAAGGGTGCTAGAAACAAACAAATTCAGATCTACTGTTACTGTAAAATGTGGATAAAAAAGCGTCACCACATTAAGATGTTCAGGTTCAAGGACTGTGGTCGGGTCATGTGACAGCTCTGGCAAAGGTTTCAGACTGCTTTCACTTTATTTTTCTACTGCTGTAAACAGATAAAACAGTAAAGTAAACATACGTTTCATATAACTTTTTAGTCAGTGTATTTTTGTTGTTTGGATAGCTGCTGCCCTAATGGAAAATATAACTATTCCTCTTTTTATTGGTTAAAACTTGCCAGTAGTAATGCAAATATACAGTGTCTGTTGGATCTTATATGTGATGAGTGATGGTTGTGCCAGGAGGTGGCAGCAGCAGCACTGTATCCACCTGAGTCACACACGCGCTGTCTGTCAGCACATACACCACTGCATACAGCACTGCAAGCTCATAGCACCACTGATCAGCTCCATTTGTCATCCTTTGAGTTCGACAGCCACGCGTCTGAGGATGATATTAGACTCAGTTTTTAGATATTTCTGCAGTCAGTTGCAAAAAACTTGCACCTAAGAATTGGCTTTTTATGTACTTAGAGTACCAGCGTTTTTCTCTCACCTGAAAAAAAATTCATCCAGGTTGATTCTGCTCATGTACTTAAAGGCCATTTGCAACTACAAATAAAGCATGAAAATGTGGAGACTGTTGCAACAAAAGGGACTGTATCACTGTGTGATATTATATTTTAAAAAATAAATTTGTGCAAAACTCTTAGAATTACAGAATACAAGCACAATACAAAGACCTTTAATGATAGTTTGCCTTGAAACCTACATTACCTAAATGCCACAGCCACAGCTGGTGATGAGTTAATAGATGTTTCTCTCGAGGTTGTAATGTCCTAATCACAGATGGGGTCATCAGGTCACCAAACAAGCCTCCAGGGAGGAAAAGGCAAAGGTCAGAGGTCACTTAGGAGGGTTGCTCCGCTGCCCCGTGCTGTCCTGAGGCTGGACAATCATACATCAATGCCCGGCACGTGGGCCTGAGTAGATGTAAACATGTAAACCTTGATCCAAACAGTTTGAAAAATAATAAACATTTACATTTTTACACATAGTTCTCAGATTTTGGATGGGCAAAAGATTTGACTCTCTAATATTTCAGATCAGAGATGTTTCATTTTGACACGTCAGTCTTGTGACACCAGTGTTTTTATGTTAAGCCTCAAACCTTGTGTATGGAAATTTCTATTAAATTTAAATTAAAGGATTAATTTCTGCAAAAGACAGCTTTTAAAATTAAATCATGTCCACATTTAACAGCAAAAACACAACCGCTTAGTTTTTTCTCTGTTGGAGGCATCACTGCAGAAGAGAAATGTAGATTGACCCCACTACATCATAATACAGGGATCGCTTTCTAAAACCACACCCACACACCCTCAGTTCAAGTCCAAACAGTGTATGCATGGAGAGCACAATGAGATAGAGACTGATGAGGGGGATGTACAGATCACATTACCTTCCCCTCTCTGGGAGATGACCAATTAAAACGACAAAGCAGAGCTCCCCTCCTCGGACATCCTGCTATCTGTCTATCTGTCTATCTGTCTGGGCCTATTGATGACCTGCTTTCACTAATCAATACATGAAAAGGGAGCAGTTGGCTTCATGGATGTTTGTAGTAATAGCAGGAGCACTGTGTGTGTGTGTTGTTTTAAAGCTACACAGTAGAATAATCCACATGCTTTCAATATGAGGTGCCACTGTGCAGGTTAAGCTATTCGTGGGTCATCTCAAGACTTTCTGATACTGCTGTTGTTTTTTATCTCTTCACATCAGTTCAGCTACATGGCACATTAGTCATCTTCAAATTGATTTACATGATAGGTCACATGACCTCAGGAAATGAACATGGTCAAGACAGAACATACAGGCCCAAGTAAAATCTTTGCACGGGAAGAACTGTGTCTAATAAATTATTCAGTTTTCATTTCAGCAAACATTTGCTGATTCCAGCTTCTCAGATTTTAAGAGTTGCTGCTTTTTATCTTCAGGCTTTTATGAAAAAAAAAAAAAAAGCAAAAAATTTTTTAGATCACGCCATTTTCTTCTCTCTCAGTAAGAATCTATAATTCACAGATGAATGTACAAACAGCCTTTAAACTCTGCACACATTGACATTCCTGAGCAGAGGGGGACTTTATGGAAGTTTAATGGCCATTTGAGACCAACCAGGTGTTGCAGCGAAAACGCAAGTTCTCCCAGTTTTTTTTAGTGTGAGCAGTTTGAAAAGGCCAAAGTAATGCAGACTGCAAGGGGTTGCAGTGGAAAATGCAGCGCCCCTGCAGTTGCAAAATTGAAGCATAGTCAGTTTTAACAGGATCGCAACCCCACATCATACTATGGTGGCCAATTAGATGATTGACTGATGAAACTGAGCAACACTGAACAACCCAGCCACAAGGGAGTGCTAAGACTTAATTTGCATTTGCAGAATTTGCTGACACTCCCACACCTCTGCACAAACCTGCTTTGACTGCCACAACGCCTAATTTAGTCTGAAACAGCTCCTGATGCATATATAGATCTGATCTTGGGTTGTGATCTGGGACATCTCTATATTATTGCCTCCAACAAGCCACAGAGCCTCTTTGGGTAGTTCACTGGTGAAATAATGTAGTTGGTACTACTTTGTCTTTTTGAATCAGGCAGAGTATTTAATGAAATGCAGGAACACACAAGCAAGCAGGGGAGAGGTGGGTAGTGGGAGGCTGTCTCGCCTAATTTAAAACCTCATGCTATCTAGTTGCCTCAGGCCTGCATGTCCTGATATACACACACTTACTGTACATGCACACGCACATGTACACATGCGTGCTCAGCAACATGACAGTAGTGCTTACTGCAGCAGTTTGTTGTGCTCACTAACCCAGTTAACTGCGATTTAAAGTCAATACTGTTCCACTTTCTCACCGCAGTTGAACCAGGCTTTTCCATGGCGGCTCCCTACTCACCATCTTTGCCTCAGGATCAGTAAATGGAGGCTACAACTTTAGCTGTGAAGCGGTCGGCCAGGTCGAGCTCTCTGTCCCTCAGCATTCAACTCATTTAAATAGCTGAGACAGAGCGCCCAGTTGTTAGTGTCAGAGCTTACTGTGCTTTTCTTTAAGAGCAGGTTCTTCTTTATAGTTGGCATAAATATCTACTCAAAAGTGTGAATTGAATGAAATGATTAACCAGTGAACCTTCAAGCACCTAGCATTATACAATGGAGAGAGGAGTAGTGAACCCAATTTAATTTATCACTATGTTCAAAAGTGTCCTTATACGGCCTTTCCATCAGAGGAGCTTGCAGGGACCCAGAACCATTTTAGGAACTAAGGAACAAAACCTGCATTTTAGCTGGAGTAACAAGAGACGACATGTATTTCCTGTAAATATCCAGTTGCAACAAAAGTCCCAATTATTGTCCAAAAGCTCAGGAACTTCAGGAGCAGTGTTTGGAGTCCTGATCTCTATGCATATAACATATTTTGTCACTTTTATCTCTTATTCTTTATGTTCAATCCTTGTCTCCCTCTCATGTCTCTGTCTTCCTCTCTTGCTTTTTTCTTTTGCCTGACTGCTTACTGTCTCTGTTCACTCACCGTCTGTCTCTGGCTCTTATGCTTGCTCTCTCCTCCTTCCTTCCTGTGTCAGACGGAACCAGTAACACATCAGAGGTGTGTTGGTCCATTGCATTAAAGGCTTCCCAGTCCCCAGTGTTTATCCGTTGATGTCTGCTTCCGCTGGCTCCCACAGCTTGACTCATTTTACCACTACACACGTTTTGTTCACACACACACACAAGCACACACACACACACACACACACACACACACACACACACACACACACACACACACACACACACACA
>JAQMCX010000012.1:17489194-17538458 GCA_029814765.1 Acanthurus leucopareius
ACACACACACACACACACACACACACACACACACACACACACACACACACACACACACACACACATACAAACACACACACAGACATCATAAGAAACTGCAGTATGCTTTTACAAAAGCATGCTCATTTATCTTCAGGTCTTTCTCTCTGAGGTATTTCTTCTGTTGTATTACGATTATTTGCTGTAATACCCTGCAAGAGTTCCTGTTTCATTTATTTATTTTTTACTCATGTTTCACCTTCAACAGTTTGTGATAACATCTTAGGCATCACTGATCAGACCTGTGGAGTCTTAACAAAAGTCACCATTTCGCCACAGTTGATTAACCTGAACAAAATTATGTTAAAATGGCTAAAAGGGTTCGTCGTCGTTAACATTTTATCCTGCAATTCATCATTTTTTAATTTCTGTATATTTATATAAAGTCTTTACTCATAAGACTTCAAGTTATGCATCTTTAAAATACACATTCAACTTGTGTCTTGCAGTCAGTGTTTGTATAAAATGCCTGACAATAAATTCAAACAAATCCTCCTTCTGCTCAAGCACTATGTAAACAAAACCAGTGGTGAGGAAACTTTCCAACAAGTTTTAACACTTTACAAATATGAGTTTGTGCGTTAGGAATTTCTGATATATTAGTTTCAAATTAGGGCATTGTGACTGTGCAACTGTGGCTGTGCTTTTGTTTTGTCCTAAAATGGGATGACTTGAAGAGAAGCACTTTGTCTTGTTTTCAGGAGTTTTAAGAAATGGTGCAGCTTTTAGGTGGCTGATAGAAACCACTACGTTGATGACTGCAGAATGACTGGTATATTCTGGTAAATGAATGGCAGAGGGAAATACAGACAGATTGATTTGGGTTCCAGTATAAAGTAGAAGGGCTCTTATCGAAAGATTGACATACTCTGAGATATGCATGTTTTCTCAACTACTCAGTTTTGAGTAGTTGTAAGTTTTTACCAACCCTGAAACCACCAGCAGCCTTCCTCCTTAACTTTGCATAAAAACCAGACACAGGAGAAACTGACTAACTTGGCTCATCAGGTCACTAGTGGAGACTCCAAAATGTTAGTGGTCCAGACCATGAAATAGTCCCGCCCTGTGAAATGATGAAATTTTCTACTTATTCTTTGCTTTATGTATAGATCAAACAAATAATGTCATGTTTGTTACATTTAAAACTAATTTTTTTCTCACTTGTGACTGAGCCAACTCCTTCCAAAAACCCCATTTTTTACTATTTGTTCCTGGCTAAAAAAGCTTTCTGCTGGTGATAGCACTATATTTACCCTACAGACTTGAGGAAGGTGTCAATTCTCTCATACAACGGCAAGAAAGTGAATAAGATTATCTCCAAATATGTCAAAGTATTTCTTTAACCTGCTTTCTTACTATAAACTCTTGTGCATTGCAATCCTAAAAATATTTTGTATAGCACCAGTAAGACTGAATAAAAAAATAGAGCACATTGCCTGAAGGATAGATGTCATGGGTTCATCGCTGTAATAAATTGCCCTGTGTATATCTGCGCGTGTCTTTGTGTGTGAGAGCGTGTGTGTACATAACCTGTCAGCCATGTGGTCCACCTGTTAGAGAGTAGTTGCCCCGTGGCCTCAACAGCCACTGTGTTTGTTTGATCCTACAGATGCTTATATGAAGCTGTCCCCTTCACACACGCACACTCTGTCACCCTCTTAATGTTTTGACAGCTGGCCCTGATACAGTGCTATTTTAGGGCTGTGGGTGAATATATCTGTGCTTGTCTCGCTGCTGTCATGTGCATACGTAAGTGGTACGCCTGCCTGTCTGGTTTGAAGGTGTCAATTTGATAGGCAGCGTTTGGCATAGTCTAAGTGGCCTATGTCGGAGTATCGCACCAGATGTGATTCACACAGCGCTAAAACATTCCACACACTCTAAACGATGACCTAATCTTTTAAAAGGTTTCACTTTTTAAAGACCAAACACGCTTCTAGCTGTTTGCTGATTTTGCTAACTTGTGTGTAAATATACAGGATATCGTTTCAAATAGCAGTGAGTGTTTTTTTTTTCAAAATGGCCTCAGCATGTGTGCGGGGAAAGTCTCAGGGTGTGAAATTGTATGTGTAGAAATATGAGATAATTTAATAATTTGATTTTGTTCATGTTTTCTCATTGGATGGTGACATATTCACTTACATCTTCTTCATTGTCTTTCTGTCCTGCAGGACCTGCACACCATCTACTGCCACCTCTACTACATGGATGTCCTCTCTCACCTTAGAGAACATCAGCTAAGGTGAGTCATTTTTAATTCACTAAAACCAAAAACTCAGTTTCATTCTGACTTCTGATTTTTTTTTTCCCCACAGAGTTTTGATTTGCCAAAATAGCCAAAAACCTAACTTCAGAGTAGCCCTTGGGCAAACTTTCTGCATGATTTGTCATATGTGGCACACCCTGTCCAAACAGGATTAAGAGTGCACTCTTTTTTTCCAAATGCCCTTTAGCCAACGTTGACTTTTGTCCTGACTTTATCATTCAAAGGGGATTTCAGCTAAGTTGTCTTTTGGACATTTTTACATACAGTCATACTAAACATGTTTGAAATGTGTCTAAAGTCTGAAATATTTTCCTTGCTAGTTTAACTTGAGTTTAGCATGTGACAATAATGACATCTGAATTGAAAGGGACACACAGAGACGGATATGAATATTTGAGCGACAGTATTTTTTTATGCTCTGACAGGAATAATAAAATGATTCAGACCTTATCTTATGATATTTAGTGACAGTAAATGAACCAAACCTCCATCAAATTAGTACTTGTGTGTCCATTTGACTAGGGTATAAAAACCCTGGTTTGAATTTGATCCATTAAAGACAGAAAAATTCTGTGTAACTCTGACAAACAGCAAAAGAAAATGTGGGTCGACTGCAGCCAGAAACTGAGTAGTAGGTCACTTTAAACACTCTGAGCTGACAGACAGTAATGATGGTGTCTAAAATGGGAGAGTTTGATGCTTGCCGAGAAGAAGTTTAGTTTGCATATGTGACGGATTGTGAGGGCTGGAAATGTATCAGGGATGTTTTTTTGAGGGAAAAACTTAACATCTTTGCTTTTCTGTCCCAGGTCGATGTGTACCTCTGCCAGGTATGAGAGACATGAGGCCAACCACATCCTGTTCTAGTAAGTATAAGTTCTCACACTGAGCAGGCACACAAAAACACCTTTTGTCTCTTTTTTATTTGAACATGTGCTGGAGAAACATGTTTTATTTAGAAATAAGTTGTTTATACTTATTTTATATATATATTTACCCGGTTGCATAGGACATTTCCTACTTCCATTTACAGAATCCTTAACATTCACACTGTGTAGCCACCTGATTATAACTGTCAGTTTTGCCCTCTAAACCAAACCTAACCATAAATCGCTCAGGGGCGCATCGGCATAGTTGACTCACAGTGTTTGCAGTCATACTGGGTGCAGTTGGGTTTTGGATGACAAACCAGATCTTAACCACAAAGTGGAGATTTAATTGTTTTTATTTGAGGTTTGTAATGTGACTAAAAAAGCTTTTTGTCACCAGGAGGCTTTTACTCACAGACGTTTTTTTAACAAAACTTCTCTAAATGTTAAAATGTCAGAGTCCAAAATGCAGCAAGAATAGATATTGCAAGAGAATAGTGGATTAATATTGCATTATTATGATTTTAAATTTCCAAACTTCCCAGTAAGTTTTTGCATTAGATTTCTTCCCTGGAGCCCATTCAAGGATTAAGACACATTGTCCAAATGAGATCAGTGATCTAGAGCTGAAGGTAATGTCGACAGATCAACTGATGGCCTGTCTGCCATCCTCTCTGCCTTTCTGCCAGGGTGTGTGAACAAATGGATGCTGAGATGGATGAGTCAAATGGTAAAAATAAGTCATTTTAACATCATACGCAGCGTGAATTTGGAGGAAAACAAGTCAAGAGGAAGAGTGATTAGAATGAGAGAGTAAATGATTAGAGGAGACAGGAGGAAGTGGCAGAAAATGACAGATGTAAGGAGGTATGTTAAAAGAGAAGACGTGAGACGAGATGACTGCAGAGAAGAAGATTAAACGAGGAAAATATGCTAAAGAGGAAGAAGGAGTAAAGGATTGCGGTGTCAAGCGGGAGGAGAGGCAAGTAAATGAGGCAAAGATAGAAATGAGGAATCTGAAGCAATGCAGAAGAGGAATGAGGTGAGGATGTGGAGGAAGCGTAAGAGACAGAGGGAGGACAGAGACGGATGAAAGCATGAAAGAGATGCTTCATACACTGCTGATGTAATTTGCCATCAAATAAACATGCACACACAACACACTCAACACACACACACACACAAAATGTCTCTACAACAGACTCTCCTGCCTCTCTACCAGGAGTGAGTCTTAAGAACCTTAACCCAGAACAAAGCTCCTGCCATGTCCAATTAATCGGCTGTTTGTTACACACACACACACACACACACACACAGACGCATGCACTACAGATAGCAAGCGAAAGCAATCATTGACTCTCCAAAGGAACCTTAATAGTAGTTAATCACGTTGGCTTCACTTAAACACAAACACTGCAATAAGAAACTAATCACTGTTTTACCAACATAAACATTATTATGTCAGTCTGCTTTTACTGCACAACATTTAATGTTAGAGAACATCACGAGCAACTTAATGATGGAGGAATTATTGATGCAAGCATTACTAGGTGTCCAACTAATTATTGTTTTTGATTTTTTAACTGGTTAATCTCTTCAATGTTCCTGCATGATTTTAGTGTTTGAAATACCAAAAAATTCCAAAAAGCTCCAAGTCCTCACTTTTGAGACATTTTTTTTGATACTCGATAATGAGCACTTTTTTGACTTTGAATGCAACCCTCTTGGTGTTTTTTCTCCTTTTTTTGCTTTTCACTTTCTATAGATCACTTTTAAATTAGTGTGTGCAATACCCAACTAGACCCAAAAGACTTATGGGTATTTATTATATATCATGAAACACTGATGTTTATAAATATCTCTGTTTTCTTTCTATTTTTTTTAACAGTGGCCATTATCACCTCTTTTCTGCTAAAAAAGTCTTTAAAACCAGACACGCAACCGTTACTGAAATCACCCGTTTAATCTAGTATTTATCATTCAGTTACACTTAAGTACATAAAGTTAAAAGTCACACAATAAATCGGATGTTGTATACATTGCTATCTTATCTTTAAGATTACTTATAAAATCGTCATGTTTGTGTTGTCATCATTATACTTAAACGTGTGGGTGCTGCTTTGTGATGAAATGCACCCAAGCGGTAGGAAGAGACAGATAAAGAGGAACAAAATAATATGAACAGAACATAAAAGATTCAGTAATGGAGATGAATGATTATAATTTCTGTCCGAAGTGGGGACACATTTATCATAGAATAAAATCAAAGTTTGGAGTTACATAAAAAATTGGTCAGAAATACCCAGTAAAGGAACAAATAAATGCAAAAAAATCACTGGTCTTTATCTTGTTAAGCCATCTTAAGGTTTTTATTTTTTATATATTCTTATTTATTTCTTATTTTTTCATTTACTTTTTTTTCCACTTGAGGTGCTATGAGTTAAAATAGCAATAAATATCAAATAAATTTGCTTAGATCTGAACATCCGCCTGTATTAAAATAAATGTTGAAACATGATCTCCAGCACTTAATTATTTTTTATTAAGAACTTGATTTATAAAGCTTAGCAATTTGTTGTACAAAGATTTAACCTTGTTTGAAATATTAATATTCTTTATATGCCTGGTGGTCATCCTGCAGAGCCAGGCTGTATGCAAATTATTTATAGTGGGAGAGAGATGGCACCAGTTTTCTGAAACTTCAGCATTGTTTAAAAAGCTCACCTGTAATTTTGATGTGAATGTAAACCTGTCTTTCACAGGTTCAAATAATTTAAAATTTGAGGGCGATAACACATTACAACCTTTCCATTAGGTGCTGCTTCTCCTACCAGGGTGCACCTTTTATCTCCATTCCTCAAACTCTCCGTATTCCTCAGTTCATGTCTCAATTCTCAGTTTTCATAAGAACAGGAACAGATACAGTCTGTTCCCCTCTGACCGACTTCTTCGTGTATAATTGTGTCTGAGCTTGCTGCTGACTTAAGCTCCCAGCTAATTATGGGGTGAATTAGACTGGCTGTTGCGGTTAATAGATAACAGTGTGTTCATGGTATAACGTGGACAATCACATAGCTCATGTTCTGGATTTGTTTATTTTCAGAAAAAAAAAATGTAATATTACAGCTTCTGTGAATGACAGACCAGATTACGTGACTCTTAGTGCCGTCTATTCAAGTCTTTTTTAGCATGACAGCGAGTCTTTAATGGGTTCTTCCCTTCTTGCAATGATGCACATTATATCATGGCTCTATAGTGCCTGATATCTAAGAATACATTTATAATGCAAAGTGCAGCACTTGGGTTTCAAAGCTCGGATGTGCACTTTATCATTTCTTTTCAGGCTTCTTGGTTTTCAGTTTTCTTTACAGAACTCCCACATTTTTCAAAACAGCAGAAAAAAATGTTATCCAAGAATGTATTGAATGGTTCTTTTTTTAAAGCCATTTTAGCCGTAAATGTATGGATACCAATGATGAATAGAACAGCCCGAGGTGTTCAGACTATCTTTAATCCGCCAAGGCATAAAAGGCGACACCTGAAATGAGGCTGCAGGCGAGATGGTGAAAAATAAAATCTTAAGAATTAATCAATTTTAACTTCAGGAAACCCTTTATACATACTAAATAAGCTCTACGTAAAGAGCAACACAGACTTCCAGAAATAGCAGCTGAAGCTTTGTGATTGCAAATTATTTTATTATACCTTAAAAATATATAGTTTTTCCTGCTTCTATTTTGCAGAACTGGGGAGTTGAATACCACAAATTAATTTAAAAAAAGCATGCACCTTAAAACTTACAAGTTTATAATGCTCAAGCATGAAATGTAACAAAAGTATAAAGGTTGCAGTGTTGAAAGTTCACAGTTGACACTTGCTGACTTATTTAGCTGTGACTTGACAGGAAGTACAAACTGCAGTGTTGGACTTTTGCAGTGTTTCACACCTGTCTGTTCTTTCTCTCTGCCTCCAGCCCAGACAGCATCGCTACCTGTTGGTACATTCTGCTCTCTGGATCTGTCTTCGTCAAGGAGCACATGTACCTGGCAAGATGCTGGTATGTAACAATCATCAACACACACACACACACAGAGAAAACAAGGGAGCAGCATGATGTTGGGTAGACATAAGAAGGTGTCAAGAGTTTGCATACCTGTATACATACACTCACATTGATAACACGGTGTGATTTCATCCACATTGAGCTACACAGAGGAGACTTCTGGTCTCACATGATGTTCCACCTCAAAAAATTTATCAACAATAAGAAGGGAAGCAAATAAAAACAAGGATCTACGTTCAATTTTAGCGACTGAAGGGCCACTTAATGGCATCAGCAAACCCTAGATCATTTCCACATTCATTCATTCATCCGTTTAATTATCAATTAACTTTTAGTAACTTCAGACAGAAGCGTCAAGCAGAATGACAAATTAAATGAAGTAAAACATTAATGGAACAGTTGATTCAGTTTTTTTTTTTTTGTTGCAAACTCAAGAGCAGCAACTCAAAGCACCAACTGACTGCCAATAACCAACAACCTCAGGGCAGCCAGCACTGATTATGTTAGTATGTGTGTTCATTCCTGTGTGGGTCAGTTGATAACGGAGGTAAGGGTGGGGTTGGGGGAAGGTTGGTGCCCTGCACTACGACCGGAGGCTGTGTATGTGTGTGTTGGAGAACATAGGGGGAGTAGGGGGGGCTTGGAAGGGGTCACAGAGGGAGATAGTAGGGAGGAGTTTTGTGTGGATGTGTGTGTGTGCGTGAGCGTGAGCGTGTGTGTGTGTGTTGGTGTGGAATGCGGAACCCCTGGCAGAACAGTGGCTGGCCATGTGTTCCTGAGCAGCCTGCCCGCCTGCAGCCCAGAAGCACATCCAGGCAGGAAATGAGCAGGCTACACACACTCACTCACACACACACACACACATATACACTTTGCCACACACACATCCACACAGACATACACAGACACACACACACCTCCCTGGAGCCGACAGACAGACAGACTGAACAGAACAGAGTAGAGCGGGAGGGAACACACACTCCTCCCTCAGTTTAAGACAAACTAAAAGGCTTGACAGTCACCATACTTCTGTTTTTTAAGGGGAACTTTTCCCCTTGTTTAATCCCTGGAATATAAAACACATATACAGTCGGATCTAAACCTGGATTACTGGAATATTGGACTCCCTCTCTCTTTACTGTGGATAATATGCTGGATATTATTTCACTCACAAGGAATCCAAAGAAGCGGACTCCCAGAATTCCTGTTCTTGGTCAGTAATTTAAAAGTTTTCACTCATTTTGGTCTTGTGGTCCAGAGACGGTGGCTGTAGCTGTATGAGTAATAGTGGGCTAATTCAGTTGAGATTTTTCAAAACTCCCTCTCTCTTTCTCCCTGCATTCTTTAACTCAGCGTGCTCCATTTCCTGCCTGCCATCATTTAACCAACTGGATAGCCAGGAATTCCCCACG
The DNA here is from genome assembly GCA_029814765.1 of Acanthurus leucopareius. Lineage (NCBI taxonomy): Eukaryota > Metazoa > Chordata > Actinopteri > Acanthuriformes > Acanthuridae > Acanthurus > Acanthurus leucopareius. The sequence continues at coordinate 17,497,844 of JAQMCX010000012.1, forward strand.
GCGCTGTGGCAGGATAGCCTACCACCACTGGGCCCCACGGCTCAGAAAAACACACTCCCAACTCCTGTTTGTTGTCCTTTTTTATCTGGTATGATTATCTTAAAGAGAAGCAGACCTCTGTGTCACATTACAGTGAAACATTAAACAAGTCTGGAGTGAAGGAGACTCTTGGTTCAATTTTTTGCGCTGAAACGATGTAGTCATCATAATATGCAGTATAAAAAAGTGACAGATAAAGAAAAAAAGAAAGAGGAAATAATATGAATCAAATCCTGATTTAATTGCACCACAGCGTGACGAGCACATGCTGTGCGGTAGACCAAGTGTGCTCCAAAGTGCAATGTTTACTGGAAAAGGGTTTAGTTTTGAAAGCCATTTCCTTTAATCTGGGAAAATAACTGGATTTGTTAAGCTCTAATGAATCTCTAATCAAACCTTTCATCTTTTCTTAAAAATGTACAGGTAATATTAGCAGGCTTCTTATTTTGAAGCTGGTGCTGAAAGTAGCTTCCACTGGTTAAAATAAGTTTTGTCACCAGCAGGAGATTGCATCGATTTAAACTGATTTAAAGCAGTTTTTTCCTCCAAAATGCTGACTACACTCTCCTGAAGATTGTGTGTGTGACAAGACTCATCACTCTACGTGCACAAATGAACCGTGTTCATGTGGTTCAACAAAGTAGGGACTCTTCTATAGAGAAGTGAAACTTTTATAAAAATTCACAATAATACTTTTGAGCCCATTTACCTCATCGATCTGAATCAGACCCTCCATTGTAAGATAAGTTTTAGTCAAACATCAGGTGTAAAAATCATTACGTCACAGCAGTTTTTGCAAATGACTGGTCATGTTAGTTAGTATCAATATTTCATGATGTCATTTTCATCAATTTTCTGCAGGGGGGGCAACATATTGTTCAGCTAATAAGTTTATTTCTCTTGTGCTCAGTGACTGTGTTAAAAAGAAATCTGCGCTGTGTTAGGTAATGTTAGCTAACGTTAGCCTGCCAAATTACATGCTGATTCATGTCCAGCACTGACAGGACATTAACATGTCTAGGGGGTGTTGATGGAGAAAGCCAAGGCAAATGTTATTCAAAACAGTCTGCCAGATAGCGAAGCTGCTGATGAGGTTAGTTTGTTTGATGAGCAGAGTCGAAGCTGCAGGCGAGTGGCTGAGGGCTTGATGAAGATAGAGCGCTACTTGAAGGCAGAGGTGTAGAGTTACACATAATATAAAGCATGCAGGGTTTTTGTTTTTTTTTTTAATGGGAAAAAGTTCTTTGTAGGTAGTTGTGATGACTAGAAATGAGTTTAAAGCGGTTTAATAATTTCCTGAAATGTAATGTTAATGATTTATTTAGCTGCCAGTAAGAACCAGTATTTCTGGATTCTTTGCCTGATTACACATCACCAGTAAATCTTTTACTTTTTATTATTTAAAATTTTATTCAATCACAATGTTGCTTACCCTTGAACCCAAACCCAGGGCTGTAAAGAGGATTTTTATAAATCAGTGCATTTACAATGTTTTTTTTTTTTAGACTTAACTTCCCAGAAGCTTCACAAGTGAAACATTGACAATGCAGCTTACTTTCTGTTACCTTGGTTGTTTTGGAAACTTACTACAATAAAATCGGTGAAAGAGCCCAGTCAGTGTTCTTTAATTGAAGTCTGATTGGTATTCTCTCTTTATGGGGGTACTTAAACCCTCTGTATTGGAGTGTGAAGCAGCTGCTGGTGGTGCTCTGTTTTCCTCTGATATGCCTAACTGATCACCCTGTTGTTGTGCAAATGAATTGTAATGTTTCTGAATGACCCACTACGTCATTACTTGGAGTCTGTCTGGCAGTTGTGTGTGTGTGTGTGTGTGTGTGTGTGTGTGTGTGTGTGTGTGTGTGTGTGTGTGTGTGGTCTGTCTGTTGAGCTGAGGGCTGGCCAGCTCCACAGTCTTGTTTAATGTGAGTGTGAGTCAGAGCGGTCAGTGTTAGCCAACCAAAAACTTAAACTGAGAGGAAGAACATCCGCACTAAGAAGAAGTGAAGTCTGTGTGCCTGTCTGTGTGTGTGTGTGTGTGTGTGTGTGTGTGTGTGTGTGTATTAAACTGCACTGTGGTTTTCTTTCTTTACTGTTGGTAGTCATTTCCATGGAAACATAGGTGCCAAATGGGCCTGGATTTCTGTTTGGGTTTAAATTTTTGCCGAGACTCTCTAAAACTTTCTATTGACTTATAATACAGTTACTGACTCTCAAAAGTTGTTGCCTATTTCATGTGCATCATCACATAAAATAGACGTAGAAAGTGGATCACTTATTGTCGGCTAAAGACAAACTTCCATAGGAGTGCAGAGTTTAGTGGAAGCACACGGTTGCAAACTGTCTGCATACAGACAGACTTCAGGGCTGCAAGAGAAAAGCACAGGTCTCTCATTCATTTTCATCTCTTTGTAATGTAAATGTTGCATAGTTGGTTATGCAGCTGTGCAGGTGATTTGCAGTAGTGGCTCATTTCTAACAAGTAATATCCACACAACACAAAAATGATTAAAATATTCTATAAGATAATTAATACACCACACCAGAACATACAAGAACAGCTTCAATATTTATTGCCAGATACATTTCATCCAAAACCATCACTTTTATATTAATATTGTTTTTTGAACTCTTGATCCCACCACTTGTTTTCCCGGGGTTTTTATACCAGTACAGTGTTTGTGTGTGTGTGTGTGTGTGTGGGTGTGTGTGTGGCCGTAGTTTCTGTGCCGGCTGTCATGGGTTATTGCCCCGGGCACTGCAGCTGTCACCGGATCGGGGCTGAACCTGTTCTCCCCTCTGCCAACAACTTGTTTCTGCAGGAAAAAAAAGGGGAGAAAAATCATCACCTGCTGAAATTCAGCACAGGCACTGTTTCAGTGTTGCTGTAGGAGCTTCCCATTCTGAGAAAAGATGACCTTTTTTGAACAGAAGAATTAGCTACCCCAACTAAATGTTTTTGTGAGACCAATAGATCACTTAAGGATTTCTTTTAAAAGGTAAAATATCCAAGATATGATTGTTTTCATCAGTAGTTTGGGATACATAAATAATGGTGTGGTCCTAAAGAAAACATCTTGAATTAGACTCCATCTGAATGTCTATTTGCAAACAAGATAAACTTATTGTCTTATTTTGATTTGAGAGGTGTTTGTATTTCGTGTGTTTTGGTCTGATTGGATAAGTTGTAGTTTTTTTCACTGTTACAGTATTGAAATATCGTTTCTTGTTTTCTTCTAAATGGCTGAACCGCATTTACTTTTTTATTTTTTATTTTTTGCAAGTCACCTGTTTTGCATAAGCTCCTTCAGGTATGCTTGTTGAAAAAATATTTCTCCACTACTGCTTTAGCACTGAAGTGAAGTAAGAGGTTAACAACAGCAGTGATTTTTTTTCCTACTCGCTGTCTGCAAAATGTGTAGGAACTGGTTTTTTTTCTGTACCAGAGTAAATAAACTTGTAGAATAAACTCACTGAAGCCATGATTCAGTGAAGAGTTTATTTGCGTGTTTGTTTGACTAGTTCGAAGCCATAATGCGGTTTTAGAGGTTTGTCTTATTTCCGTTGTGAGACACAGATTCACACCAGCTGACAAAAGAAAGGTATCAGATCTCAGTACAATCAGAGTAACAGCATGATTTGGTGGGTGCACACACACACACACACACACACACACACACACACATGTGCTCACACGCCCACACAAACGCATTTACTCAGAGATGAGTCAAGTCTGTTTATTCTTTTAGGTTTGTGGGAACGCAGTAGGCAAGAGAAAGGAGCAAACAGCGGAAGCTGCACTGATGTGTATTTTAGTTTTTCGGCCACCCGTAAATACGTGCACGTGCACACACATGCACACAAGTCACTAAACCTTTCCTCCAACTCCTTTATTAATAGAAAAACTGTATTTTTCATTTGTTTGTCTCACACAGCTTGCCTCACTGCCCTGCACACACACAGACACCCTCACACACACACACACACACACACACACAGACACACACACACAGAGTGAAGAGCTAGGCTTGGCAGGCAGTGTGCGGCGCTGACAGGGACCATGCGTCTCGCCTCAGTGGAGTGTGGAGAGATCTGTCAGAGTCGGGCTGACCTCCAGGCTAAGGGCTCTGAGAAAACACCGAGCCCAGCAGACTGCATTCCTCCCTGGGAACTCTTAAAGCCACGCCTGGGTGTTCATGTTCTGGTGGGAGCTGTTGTATAGACAGTATAAGAAAGGCGCAGTGTTTATTCATTTACTCACCGAGCTTTGCGATGCAGAACCGGTGCACGAACCAGTTCAGAATTTTTTAAAGAAGCAAAGAACGCACAACTCCTTGGGTTTGAAACAATTTGGGGAATTTAAACTGCTGGACCTGGTGGTCCTTGCCCATGTGTTGCCAAGCATCTTCTTTACTGACGTGTCACTGACAGATGACAGTAAACCCCTCACAGCTCCAGGAATGCTCTCTGCAGCTGACACTGACCTCTGATCTCCATGCAGTGAGGCAAGCATGGGTAAAATTTCCCAAAAGGGGGGTTGACTAATATGTCAGTTGAATAAGTGATGTAAATACAATTATACCCATGTTAAAGCATGAATGCTGTATTTAAACCCTTGTGCCTCATTTCATTTGCTTGAGGTTTGATAATCCCTCCTGAAGTATATGTCCTTCTCTGTCAACACTAAAAAAGTGTTAAAATTAGAAAGATCAATTCGAAGCTTTAATGGCTTTCATTGTCCTTGGATTTACCTGACCAGTGCACTTTATGAAAGCTTTTAATAGTCCATACATTTAGTGACTAATGTAGTTTCCCATAGAATACCTGATAAAAACCTTTTAGCCTTATTTCTTTTGCCATAAAGCATTAAGACTGTATCAGCAGGGATGGATGTTCGAAACTGAGGCTCTGTTTCAGCTCAGATTGGAGAATCTTGAGTCTGAACATGTGGAGTCACGGTGAATCTGAGTTCTTGTGGCAGGGAAGTGTCAAATAAATCCAGTCACAGCTAATTTAACCCTCATTCAGCTACAATGAGAAGGTTTCCAGCAACAATATGGTCATTGTTTTTCGTCTGCTGGAAGCTTTCTTCAAGTCCAGACGCTGTGGATTTCACTCCTCCCTTAGAAGACTCAGTATGACGCACAAAAGCTTTGGGTTCACATCCATTTCCTTTTACTTTTTCATAGGAAATCTGTTGGGGTTGAAAAATATATATACTCAACCAATTCAGAAAAAAGGACTTTCATCATTGTTTCCATCATCAGAACAAATTATGAAGACAGGCTTTCATCTGTGCACTAAATAGATAGACTGAAATTGTGAGTGCAGTGTGTGACCCGGTGTGAAACAGTGATCAAGGATGTGATGAGATGAAAGTTTGCTTCTTTTTTCGGAGGGGTCCAGAGAGAGGAAGGGCCAACAATGAGAAAAGAGGATGAAAGGGAATGCGGAATGAGATGAGGAGTAAAAGGGAAGAAAACAGGAATGCAGGGGAAAAAAATGCAAAAGAAAGTGAGAAGTTAAGTTGACAGGAAATGAGAGAAGAACCAAAGGATGAAAAACAGGAAGGAGAAAATTTATAAATGGAATTGAATGGAGTGTGGGAGAGAGAGAGACGGATGAAAAGGGCCATGAAAAAACAAAGTGAAGGAGCAGTGGGACAACGACAAGGGCTAAAAGGGAAGAAAAATTTTAGAAGCAGCATTGAATGGAAGGAGAGGCAACATTAAAAAGACTAAGGTAAAGAAACCCTAATTCGAGGTGATGGGCAGAAGAAAGAGATGAGAAAGAGGGAGAAGAGAAATGACTGAGGAGAGCAGAAAGCTGGAATAAAGAGAGGAGGAGAAGGAGGAGGAGGGAGCGACCAAGCAAGAGATGGTGTGAGAACAAAACCAGAGAGGAGATGTGAGAGTGAAAGTTGGCTGTTTCCCAGCACAGCACGCTTCCATAATTAAAACCAGCCACTCCTCCAGTCCTTAAACAATGCTGAGTTGCCACTTTTAGCGAGCCAAAGGGTGGGAGACATGTTCACAAGCAAGTGTGTATTCAGGGATCAGCACACACAGTGATTGAGCTGTTCAGACCTGGTATCTCACACACACTTCCACACTTTGACGCACATGGGAAATAGAGAGACATGCATAATCACTAAATGCATAAACACAGACACAAGATGTGTAAAGAACTGTCTCAAATTCAAATACATTTTTAAACACTTGGATATTTTTATACAAACTAAGATGCAAACAGACGTAGGCTTTAACTTTATACCACACATTTATAACTAATATAAACATTGAGTGATTTTTCATGGTGATGGCAGAGTTAAGAGATCGAGTTAATATTTTCCGGTGTTGGATGCACATGGCTGGTTCGTCCACCAGACTGGATCATCATCATGATCTGAGTTTGTAAATGTGTGTTAACGTCTTTGGATTTTTTTTAGGCTCTTAGTCAAACAAAACAAGCAATTCAAAGGGAGCTTTTCATTCCTTTCAATCCATTAAACCATTAAACATGATTAAACAATAATGAAAGTAACTGTTGGTTGCAGCTCTAATCAGCCCCCTGTAGGTTTTATTTGTGCTGGGAGTGTCCTTTTAAGATAATGATATTTACAAACCAAAGTGCTTTATGTGTTTTGACTTAACAAGGTAGGAAAGTTTAAAAATGCACTCCTGAAAATCCACTTTCTGAAATTCCTCATAAAAAGTTTTCCCTCTCTATCCTTTAGGTTTGAGCTGTAAGGAAAAAAGGTTGACAAAAAATAGTAACATGGGTTTTTTTTTTTGATGTCACAACAAAAGTCATGATAGTGAGCTAAGGCATCATGCAGAATCTCCATGTGACAAGTAACGAGCAGACCAACCCACACGGTCTCACCACAGCATCAGCTGCTCTCCTCCCGCTTATCAGAGGACAGAACAGCCAACAGCCCAGCTGGCCGGGGTTAAACCAGTGAGGCCCGCACACAAAGACTCACATTGTGCAACTGTTTACTGGTTACACAGTGGGTTGATCCTGATCTTGGCCGGTCCAAAACGATCCTTGTGAGTTAGGCTGCTTGACATTTGAGAGTTCACTGTGTTAAAATCACAGTTGTCATAAAGCAGAGGGAAGTAAGTTTTAAATAGTGACATTTTCATTATTTTCCGTTCTCGTGGTTCACATGACACAAGTTGCAGAAATTTTCTTTGTTTAATTAAATGGTTGAATTAAACAAAATATGTTGGTTCTATAAAATACAAAAAAATCCCTCTACTATATGTAATTTGTAATGCTATGGTAACATATATAGCAACGTTTTCAACCATTACACATTTCTTATATCTCAAAAAAATGCATGCCAGTGGTTACCAGCCTGCAAAATGAAACCGCAAACTGCTTGGCTGTTTATATCAACTTCAGTGCTAATTGTCAACACTAATTAACAGTAGACTAGGTCTAAATAAGATCGTAAATAAACGCGCAACTTCACAACATGTCTCATAACAGATGATATTCTTTATGGCCATCAAGGTTAATTAAGCACTGATCGTGTTGTAGTCCCTGCAGACGGTGTACAGTTGTGTTGAGGTGTCGACCATGAAGGCATATTGATCGACACTCTTTTCTTTCAGTGGTTAGACCATCACCACAAACTGTTGTTTCAGCTCTACAGCTCTAATATGAGCAAACTATTACATGTCGGCAGCCACTTTAAATCTAGTGTCTCTTACATGTAGAAACGGTTGTGAATGCAGTGTTTTTCTCTAACAATCTTATAAAATATGTAACCTACAGAAGTTTTTCTGAAGTTCACAGTCTTAGAATTATGTAAGAGATTCTGTCTTTTGATGCGTCATGCGCTCATAGTTGATTACAGGACTTGTTTCTTTTGATTGACATCAGTTTTCTAAACAGAAAATGATTCTCTCTGTGACTCACAGGGACCACCAGACTGGTTGGAAAGTTAAATTTGTATTCACTTCGCTGTGTCGGCAAAGCAGCACTGGAGTGATGTGAGGTCTGAACTGTATGCAGCCATTAACCAGATATAACACAAAGTCAATGTGTCCCCCGCGCCAACTCGTCTTCATTCAGCCACTTTTTACCATTTAGCATATGGATGAGTGAAACAAGTTGCCAAAACACTGCAGTCATCAGGGAGCCTTAACAGAATGTTTCTGTGGCTGGGTGAATGAAAATGACTGCATATGTTGCCACTGTCGGTGTGTGAGAGTTGTCTCATCTTTTCCTTTGGTTTGTTTGTTTCTTTCAAGCCCTTATTTTGTGCTTTCTGCTCTCTGTGCAGTTTTGGCAAGCAGCTGGGGGGCAGACGAGGCTGTGAATGCATCACATTGGAGCCGTCAGAAATGATTGTGGTAAGTAGAAACACTGCATCCCTCTCTCTTCGTCTTTGTCTCCTGCCTAAGCACCTCCTTTTTTATCCCCCCTCCTCTCCCATCTCTATCCTTTGATATCATACCTGTTTTTTCCATCTATATTTGATGTCTCTGTCGCCTTCCCCTCTTTACTCTGTTGTTCATCTTTTTTCTGCCTCTCTTTCATCTCGATCCCTTTTTCTACCTGTGTCCCTATCTTTTTTTTACCCTCCCCCTTCTCCCTGTATGTGCTTTATCTCTGTCCTCTGATTCAAATTCAAATGAGCTTTATTGACAGGATATGTTGCCAAATCTATTTCCATTTCATCATAAATTAAGCAACCTGATGCACCAGTGTTCAAGCCCAGGAACATAAGTACTCTAATGGTACTAAGAACATTAGATGATACTTTAAATGTAATTTACAATTGAAAAGCAGGGATCCACATACTAGACAATCCTGTAGTTTAAACATCAGATGTTCTTTTTAAGATTAACTGTGTAAAACCAGCTTTTGTGTGTTCTGGTGTTGTAATAGTTGCATATCATACCACATCTTTTCTGCTTACGTCTGATTTTTATATTGTTGCCAACTAATTAACAGCTCCTACAGGGAGTGTAAGCAAACTTTAATGGGTTGTTTTTAGCCAGAAAGTTTCTTCAGTTCTTTTATAGTAAGTCTTTAAATTGTAAATTAAAGTAAGTGCTCGTCAAAGTACTTTGCAAACAATCCATCTCTGTTTAAACTTATTTAATTACTGCAGACAGATAATTTCAAGGAAACTATGCAATCTAGTTGCATACTTGAGTATTGTTCCACTCTTCTTTAATTAACTGAGTCTTTGCTTAGGATCTGTTATGGTGGTTTACTGCAGCATTGTTGTAATGTTTTATATTTGTGCTCAATACCACAGTGTGTGGTCAAGAGTAATTAAAATCGTATCTAAATCTGAATCAAGGAACTCCGGTTCAGTAGGAGTTCCTAAGAAAAACTCCTCTAAGAGTTCCCAAGGAACTCCTAACAAAATAATTTTCCACCAAGTAAAAATGAGTCATAGCATTATAGTCTTTTTGTTAAACTCAGAGAAGGAACTCCCAGTCTGGTCAGTACGATCTGTGACAGCTCATTATTGCCTTACTCTAGTAGTTTTATTGCAGTAGAGTGTGTAAAGGAATTATTTTACAATTTTCAAACCCTCAAATTAGTCATAGTGGAGTGTTGTCATATCTAAAACTTTCCTTTTTCAGTGCAGTTGTCACAGCACACAGACCACCAGTGCAGAAATCTATGTGATTACTGATGAAACTTTACCGTAAACTTAGGGAAAATATCTGAAAACGCATGTATAAAAAACAGTGTGTTTCTGTCAGCCTCCACAAGGCTGCAGTGCTTACAAAGTCTCTTTCTAGTCTCCCCCTCTAAAAGTCCTTCCTGCATTTTCCCTCTCCTGAAACTCATCTCTGAGGGAATAGAGGATCAGGTGGGATAAGACGGGAAAAAAGGAAAAAAGTTTTACAGAAAAAGCAGCAGCAGGTAGCAGCCTTGTCACTGATGTGATCAAATGGAGATATAATGTAAAATCCCAGACAGATTTGACCTTGTGGCTTCTTGATTGTTAACAGTGAGGTCAAAGAACTCTCAGATGTCACAGGAAACGCAAGGTTTTGAATCGACTTTTCTAAGAAACCCTCACTGTTGATAATTGTTGCTATGACTGCACAGCATTACATAACTGTCATTACTGTAGCCAGGGGAACTATGATGAAACCTTATCATCCTCAGACAGACTACTGAAGCAGTAATGTACAAGATTGTCATGTAAATTAATTTAAGTTAAACTCCTTTTATGTCACACAACTATGATTTAACCAGATTCACTTGTGGTGTGTTTAAATTTAGTGCTTCAGGCAACAACTGGAAAAAATCCCCTGATTCACAGGAAGTCATGCTACCTCTGTGCTGAAAACAAGAAAAATAGATTAATATTACTGCAATGCATGTATAACTTTTTTTAGTAATGCAGCAAATATTTTTAATAACATTTTTCAATATACACAAGTTGACAGTGGAACTTTTTGATTAAAAAGTCCCTGGAAACAAGGAGGTGAAGCAGCTAAACTCAGGAAGTAAAATTTCCGTTCAGTCCTTGCATAACCGCCACTGTTAAGGAACTGTGACGGATAAATGAGACTGATAACAGAGCAGTGACAAAGCTGCAACTGAAACACAGACCTGTCATGTTTTTACTGTTGCTTGTCCTGATGTTATGTTACCAAGATGCAGCAGCTTTGAAACTTGGTTTTGACCTGTCAGAGAAAGTCATGGCTCTGCCCCAGTAGTTTCAGGGACATTAAAGCATTATATTCCCAGAAAGTTCCTCAATGAAAAAGTTCTTTTTAATAGCGAGGTGCCCTTTCAATAAGGCATTTAATCCTTAACTACCCCCTATGGGTCCATTTAGGTCCATGTGGAGGCAGTCAAAGGGAGTGGTGGTACTGATGTTTTTCTAGGTATCATTATGTGATGCTGTTCAAATGTGAAGTCGCCTTTGGAATAAAGGATGAATTCAGTTGTACTGGATAAAAGATAAATTTGTGGCTAAGGGAATAAAATTGGTTTGAATTAAACTTTTCTTGGTATGGATTAAACTGTCCACTGCCTGTGCGTCATCTTTAAAAAGTAAAGAGAGCTGCTGCTGGTGATTGGATGGGTGTGGTGGTGTCGGTGGGGATACAAGGAGACATAGTGGATCAGCTGATGAGAGCCTGAGGGGGAGAATGTCCGGTGTTTTCCTGTGTCTGCGTCTACACATATAAAGACATGTCTGTGTTCATCTGTAAGTATTTGCATTTTCGTTTGAGGACTAGAAGATTATGTAATATTATGTTGTGTTATTGTTATTAATATCCCAGCCTGTCCTCGTCTAATCGAGCTCTCGTGATCTGTAATGTTTCTACCGGCTGCTGCACAGCAACACACCATGAGATCTGAAGTCTCAGACTCACAGGAAGTAAATAACAAAGCAGTGCCAAACTGTAGAGCTACAAACCAGGCTTTAGGACTTTAAGTTAAAAATCAGAATCAGAAACAGAAACAGAAACAGATTAATTCCAAAGTAGTTTTTCATAAAAATAATATTTCCTCTTGTGTTGCAATTCAAAAATATTTTTGTTGCACAGTAGTTAATGCATGTTCAGGCAGCAAAGAGCTAGTTTTGAATAAACAGGAAAAAAAAAATTGGGGCTGTCAGCTTTAATGGTAAAAGCTGAACAAAGCAAAACAGTGTTTTTTTTTCCAAAATCCCCCTCAAAAAAAGAAACCGAAGCTCTGGTTAAATGGTGAATCACGCAAACACATGCACACACACATACACAAATATCCACTTCCAGAGAAATGCATAAACACACAAGAGCAGAGGGAATGTGGTTTAGTCACACTGCATTGCAGCCAATCAGCTAATTAGGGCCATGGGAATAGTAGAAGGAGTGCAATTTGTGACTGTCGTCATGACTCTGGTCACAGGATGGACAGGAGTGACATTCACAGGCTGAAAGGGTTGGTTTGTTTTTGTGTGTGTGTGTGTATGTGTGTGAGGGTCTGGTACTGAATGAAAAGAAGTGAGAAGGAAGGAAGAAGGGGCTAAGAAAATTTGTGAGAAACGAATGAATACAACAAAATTAGGGCCAAAACATGAGATAGAGAGAAAGGAACGTAAACTGATGAGTAGATATTAGTCACACATACCCAAACACACACACAAAAAATGGACAGAGGAAACAGGAAACACACTCACATTATGGCCATGACAGTCGGTCAGAAACACAAAGGCAAGAGTTCTCAGTGGGTGACAGAACAAGTGGTCACAGGATTGATGGTGGTTATAACCAGAAAGACACGTACACAGTAAGACAGGGTTGTATGGTCACAGGATGAATATCAAAGTGTAATGCACGCCTAACCTCTTCCCCCAGAATTTTGGATGCATTACCTTCAGGCCGTATCATGAGGCTTGTTAAAACCAGGCGAGATGACTTTTTCTTATGACCCATCGATACCAATACTGGCCTCTTTTACAACTGTTATTCATTATTTTATAGCTGAACAATCCCTCATTCAGTTGTTTCAGAGTCCATACCAGCTACTCTACCCACAATGCAGTAGTTATTCTGTATATTGCACTAGAAATGCCTCACATAAGTTTCCGTTTCTGTGTATTTTAAACCCACAGCAGCTTTGAAATGCTGTTTCAGCTGACAGAAAATCTTTGAGTCCATCTTCTCTCTTATGTTTTATTTTAAGGCAGCTCTGTGATCGATGCGTATGGTTGTCTTCTATCAAAGAACCCTGTGATGTTTGCCTTTAAAGAATATATCCTGTTTTTTTTTTTAGGAATTATGGGTGTAATTGAATGTATAACTTTGGCATACAGGAAGGCAAAAGCACAAATTTCAGCCCTGTCCTCTCGTAGTCCTCAACTGTCCTCTGAACACAGACGCACAAAGCCAGCAGTCATAACTCTTTTAGACCAATCATGGGTCTGGATATTTGAGACCTCTATGAAAACACATGATTGATCTAAAGGGGAAAAAACACACAATAATCTCTTACTGTATGAAGACACAGTCTCTGGAGTTGTAAACGGACCAAAAATTGCTTTCCGATACAAAGCACTTAAAGTTTAAAAGAGGAAATATCTAGAGGATTTCCCACCAAAATTCAGAGTAGCTGTTTTATTTCTTATAAGTGTTATATATAGTGCACTTTGTACAAGCAGTGGTTTCATAAGACCAACAATAAAACAGTTTTGACTTTGAAACAAATCTGCATGTAGTATATTGCTTTGCTAGACACTGAAAAATTTAGATGAAGAGTAAGAGGTAGGAAGAGTAAGATAGCCTCACAACTAAGCAGGGAAGGGAAATGATGAAGAACAGGAGCAAGAAAATGAAGTAAAAATAAGATGGACAGATAAAAAGAGCTTTAAATTGTCCAAATCCAAAAACACACTGACTAAAGTAGAGGGCTGAACAACAGGCAGGGACAGTCTGACCAGGCAAACAGTAACACACTTCTTAAAAGGTGGTGAATTATCCAATCAGTATTCTGGACACAGGCAAGGATGATGTTCACTGCTGAAACACCTCATCACAAACCCTTCAGTGTGACACAGCTGTCATAAAGTAAGAGGAGGTGAATCGAGGCTGACAGATGCAAATCTAGTACATGATTTACATGTTTTTAAATGAAAATAAGATTGAATGAACCTTATTTAATCCCCAGCAGGATAATTCAGTTGTTGCTGCAGAACAAGGACACTATGAAGTATAGATAAATAGAGATTGTAAAGAAACAAATAGTAAGAGCCAGGCCTATATAAAACTATTATAAGAATAGAATAAATAATAGGAACAGAGGAGCATGTGGAAACTATAATTACATTTAATGGCAACAGATAGATGAATGGAAAGAGATATGGACAGACACACAGAGACAACAAACAAGGCAAATCTTTTTGAAATTAATCGATCAACAACACAAACAGGAGATTTTTGGGGAGTTGGCTCCTGAATAAACTGCACAAAAAATGATAAAATGCCTTAATTGATGTCATTTAAAGTTTCAAGTGAACATTTAATAATCCGATAATTTGACAAGAAAGAAGAATTTTGGGAAGAATGTTGGTAAAACAAGGATGATAAACCACTTTTTCTAAACACTGTTTTTAAAACTATCTATTGTGAATTGAACAATGTTTAAAAAATGAAATGCTGTAACACAGAAGAGAAACGCATAACAGAAACAGAAGGAGTTAGAATACCTAGTTGAATTTTTCTGCTTCGTTTGGCACAAAACCAACATTCAAGCAGCGAGTCTCAAAAGATGGATAAAGAAAAGTCAAGTTGATACAAGACATAAAACAAAAACCAGTTGGTGAACAAAGTTGAAGCAGAGCGTCTCCTCTCAAGGTTTGGTAACGTATTTGGAATTTTTTCAAAATACCGTCATTAATGACATAATAAGTCCACTGACATACTTGACATTAATGAATGGAGAAAGAAAACAAATTCCACCAGCAACAACAGACCGGCACAAAAAGCCTATGGGGAGTGAATTGTATGGCCGGAATCTGTGTGCTGTGCTGTTTTTTGGGTTTTTTTTGGTTGTTTTTTTTCTTTCTGCCGTGCGAGGATATTTGTGTATTTACGGTTTCCTTGAGGAAACTGAGGGCTTAGTTTGTGCTCAGTGCGCGTGTCAGAAAGCGAGACAGAGAGCGAGCGAGCAAGCATGTGAGTGAGTCTGTCAGTATGCAACGTGTTGAGCAGCTGAACTCTATCATGAACCTTCCTGCCCCAAGAGGAGGACAACCGTCGCCAGATCTGAGACAAAAAAGGAGACAATCTGTTTGTTTGTTTACTTGAATGGGTTCTTTTCTATCCTTTGGTTTGGATGCTGTCCCAAAAGGATGTAATGTTGCTGGATCATTCAGGATTTTTAACCTTTTTTTAAAATTTGAGTGCAACACTTTTGTTCATCTGTTCTGTAGAAGTGTTTCCCTCTCGTTTTTTTCCTTCCCTCCCCTGGTATTTCCTGCTTTTATGTGTTGTTCTGTTCGCGTCCTTGCGTCCGGATGAGTGTTCTCCGCTGGCACCGGCTCTCTGCGCTCTGGAAGAACTGGATGTTCAACCAGGAGCCAGCAGAAGAGCAGGGCCAGGTCTCTGAAGCTCCAGGGCATAAAGCAGAGCTGTGGGAAAAGGAAGGGAACACATTCAAGGATCACAACTCAGACCTTCAGAACTTAACAGGACTTACAACCCAAAAGTTGGATTATACAAACTTGGAATTTACAAATGTGAACTTGGATCCTAAGATTAAAAAGTCTGAACTTCTTAGACGCAGCATCTCCGAGCCGTGCCCTCAGTATTTAAACAGTGAGGATCAGTCTTGCAGCTGTGCCCACACACCTGATGGTTGTGGGCGCAAATCCCGCAGAAGCTGTCATTCTGAGGAGGGTGTTGACTGTGTATTGCAGGTGGATAACGGCAGCGAGGGGGACGACGGTTTTCTGCAGAGAGAGGGATCACAGAGGAGGTCCAGGAGGCGCTTCAGGAGGGTCAACCCCAGAGGAGAGCGCGAACTTATCACAGACGGCCAAGAACCTGCCAGCTACAACACGGTAGGAGTAACATCATAACTGTCAGCAGAAGATAATGCACGTTCCTCTTTTGTCTAAGTCTAAGTTGTCTAAGTTAAATCAAGTTGTGTTCAATTTTAAAGTAGTCTAAAACAATAAGCTGCTTTCATGATATGAGCTTATTCAAACACAATCATGCTTGATGCCCTTTAACATTTGATTTCTTTAACTGAACACAGCTGGTTAGATTTTACAGTTTTAAGAAGTTAGAGGCTGTGAAGTGTCCTAAGTTTCTACTTCTCTGCAAGTCAAAGCCTTCTACTGTTTTGACAGTTAATATTTTCCCCCCATTTCAAATGAACATTTGGATACAATCAAAAACTTTTTAATGTCACATTTTTGATTAAATAATAGGACTTTTCTATTGAGAGACAAAGTAGGTTTCTCATAAGGCCATGCAGTATTGTGGCAGGATTTTAGCTCAAGATGCCTTCAACAAAGTCTTTATAGGAAAAAATATTGAAACTGAGTGTGTGTATGTGTGTGTGTCCTTTTCTATGAAGTTGAGTTTCCCTCCTTCTGATGGGATCGCTGAGGCCAGCAGTGTGTCAGTTACACTTTTGACTAATCACTAGAAGCCACGTTTTGCCACACAGCCACAAAAGGCTTGCACAGACCATCACACACACACACACACAGACACACACACACACACACACACACACACAAACTTTAGCACTTAGCTCACATACACACTTTTCTCAGCTCATGCTAAGCTCCCTTGGGTGTTACAAAGGGGCTTAATGGAGAGCTTAACGTGTCCTCTGTTGACCCCTCTGCCTCTGTATTCTCTTGGTGATTGTTCCACTTTTAAAAATTACATTTTGTTGCCTTTAGTGTCACAAAATCCCACCACATGTTTTTTTTTCTGACTGCATTTATTTTGTAAAGGGTAACCACTTTGATGTAACTGGCTAGCCTAGCACTACTCTAAAGCAGCAGGATAAAAAAAGCAGAATAGTGTGAATGTTCTGGAAATAAAGAGAATTTTATCAGCGCATTAAATGTGATCGAGATTTCAGGGTAAAATGAGCTAGAGAGAGAAATAGAACATTTTGAAGACATCTTATTGCTATGACATTTATGATACTATAGTCATTGTTAAGTAACTAAATAGGGCCCTTGACATCCTCAGTTTCTTTTTATAAATGAAATAGATAGATTAGAAGAATATGATATGCCAGCCTGTATCCATTTTACGCTCACTACAGACATACAGAGTTACATACTGGCCCTTTATGACTGTTTCCTTTATTATCTTCTCTTTTCATGTTTGTGCTGATGTCTCTCGTCTTCAGGATTATGTCAACAACCAGGTAGGAGAAAATACAAAAAGGAATCTTTCCTTACGTTTGTGTCTATCTCTGCTCCATCCCTTCACACCCATCAGGGTTTTTTCTGTTGATATGTCTGGCCTACATGTGTGTTTGTACGTGTGTGTCACTCCTGGTACAGGCACCTGTTGTTTAGACACTGGCAGTGTTGAGCAAAAGAGGCTAATTTTGAGGCTGCCACACACATGCACATGACACTGTGGGTGGCAGATAGGAGAGGGGGGCTCACTGTGGAATAAACAGATGCATGCTGGGAACAACAACTGACTGGTTAACAAATGGAGGATGAAGCTTTTTTGTTTTGACATCTAAACCCGACAGGACAGAGTCAAGGACAGGTTTGAGGCAACTCTCAGCAGTGTCATTTATAGGTTTTTGTGTAATTTTTAAGGTGATATGATGTTTGAATTGATGATCTGTACAATCAGAGAACAACTATCTCTCTGACAATCTCATGTGCCTTTTGTGGTTAGGTGACACATTATGGCAAAGCTCAATTTATCCACTGTTATTGTTATTGTTGAAACTCACCTGTGGCCAATGTCTCAATCTGGTGGTGAAACTGATATAAGAATCCAATCATGCATCACTTAAACAAGTAGACTGTAAAGTAAATGCTGAATGTTTGAGGTTGTCTTGGAGAATTTATATGAAAAATGTCATACAAGTTTGTGCACACAACCAAGAACATTTAAGAAATAGTAAGACTAATAAAAAAAAGGGGTTAAGCTTTAAATCAATTAAATTGAAAAAAGTGAAGCTTAAAAGGAACAAGAGTAAATAGAGAACACTGAACTGAGAACTGAGAAATCTAATGCTGTCAAACATAATTCCAGGTTAGCAACCCGCGACACGCCAGACCTTTTCTTTGCAATTTTCTCTGGTGAAAAAGGGTCTAATTTTTCAATTTTCCAAACTGCAGTCATGAAGCGCTGACACAGTCTTGTAGTAGAATGTGTACAGTGTCAACATCTTCTCAATGAATATCCTTTAACTACATGCCTGAATGTTAGCATGCTGAAAAATAATCATGACAAAGTGCTTGAACACATCTCAGAATTTAAGTGTTGGTAGTACAGACTTTAAATTTTCAATTTTAAATGTTGTCCGCTGCTGTGGGAAGGGTACCCGTGTTCTCTTGGATACTTTAAAAAAGCAATTGATTTATTTATTGATTGATCATTCCATCAATTGAGGACATTGACTCTCTGTAATTAACAAATCAGTGAGAGACATAACTGGTTACAACTGCAAAATGCGTTTAAAAAGCCATAAAAGTCCCTTTTGTTTCAATTGTTTTTGTTCAAAACACTGTCCTTTCACAGTCTATCTGAGGGGGGAGCCCATTTGTGATGATATATTGGTAGTGAGTGGGTTTTACTCTAGCTATGAATGTATGTTGTTCACACTCACACACACAGACACTCATTCAAAGAGAGCTGTTTTTCTGGCAGTGGATCTGAGGATGTTGTTTAGAGGCCTTATTAAACCATAATGACATCAGTAATCCATTATCACTGGGGTGCACTAGTGTCTGGTGTCTCTCTCTTTCTCTCTTAATGGCTCGGCCTGGAGTGAATTAAGTTCCTGGAGCTATGAATTGAGATGAGTCTTAAAAAAAATTGTGCTAAAAAAAGGAAGAATATATAGGATGTCTTGTATCTTGAGCAGAGAATAAAGGATAATACAGCTTCTACTGAAACATCACATCAATGAGAAGACCCACTGTGACTTTTCTTATTTTCAGAGGCATAAAAAGACAAACTACCGATTAGTTCAAGCTTTCTTTTATTATTTGATTTTACTTATTCTGTTTCCTCCTATGACTCTGGTTGTGATTGATTTGCATTGATTCAGAAACGTGATTCTTCTTCCACCGAGGTGAGAGACATAAGATCATGAGCTACCATAACAGACCACTGGGATTCACTAATGACTCAAGACTCATACCACAGACACACAGACACATATATCCACACTGCACAGACACAGAACAGCACACACAGACAGTCACTTCATTAAGACATCAATGCCTCACCGGGTTACTGTCTTTCACTCACTGGACGAGCTCAGATGGATAGATGAACCCATCACCTCATTTGCCTTGCAGGGGGAAACCTGCTGTAAGGGGCTTTTACAGCCGGGCTACTCGGTGGCACCCCAGGATCATCAATTTAACATGATGCAGGCTCAGTCATCTGCACAGGATAGTTCAGTGTGCACAACAGTAGAATGAAATCAGCAAAGAGTGATGTTATTCTGTCTGAGGGAGGGTTAGAGCAGCATGCGACACACTCCGCACCGTGTGAATGTAGACCCACAGATGTTTACATGCTGTGCGGAGCCCTTTTGTGGCATAAAAAGCAAGATTTGTCTCGAACATGCTTTTGGAAACGTTCAGAGCATGAAGCAGCATCCTCCGCTGTTTTGAAGCAGTCCGGAAACACCTCGTCTCTTGCAGTGTCGTTTGTGGTTGGGCTTAGCTTCCTGTGTTACAAGATGAGATGTCTGACGTCTGCCCCTTATATCTTCCTGCATACACTTGAGCAACTGTAACCCCTTCTCTAGCTTACCGGAGACACACGTGAGTTAATTGTGCAGACCTGCGTTATTAACATAGCCACCATCAGTCACAGATGAACATCAAAGGCAATTTTTTTCAGCAGAGGGGGAAGGTGGGTTAAGCTAAACACGATTTCTAGAAGTACAGTTACTGTAAACTTGTCCTGCTTGCCCTCATAGGTGATATTTTAGTCATTTCTAGAAAAGCTCACATATGAAATAACAGATTGCATCTTCATGCCAAACTTGTTTCTAAACTGCCCTCCTAAAGTCGGACTGAACTGTTGATGATTTAATATCTTTCATATTCTTTCTCTCTATATTGAAAAGAATATAGAGGAAGGATGCTGTGTATTGTTGGGTTTTCACACGCTGGTTTAGTAGCTGACAGCTCTAACAGATTTGTGCCTCTGTGGGCAGTAGTACACCATCAGTAACAGCGTTATGTTTGCCAGAATCCCAAATTTAACAACACTTAATCTGTAAAAATGTTTGACTTTTAATGTTCTTGCTTAAATTGAATAAAAACACAATTACAGTTAAACATGTTAAGTTATTTAAAGAGACATGCAGACTGTAACCAAAGGAAACAGATGCATTCACACAAAGTTATGTAACACTGCAAAACAGTGACTACACTGGTGGGTTTGTACTAATTTTCTGGACCAGATTTGACACATTTCTGGTGATAATAGGGTATCAGGACCACAACTGGAGAAAACTAACCCTTTTATCAGAAATCAAAAGACCTTTCTGAAGTCCCCAGAACTTGGTCTTCTATGTATCATTTGTAAATGTGAACACTGCACAGTCATTTGGACCTTGACTTCATAAAATACCAGTTTATTTTTAGGTAGCTATTAGTGATGACTTTATCTTGATGATGCTGCCTTTGGTCGTATCACATGAGCTGGTCGTGATGAGTTTGAGCTCATCATGCAGTCACATCACTCAGGTTACTCTAATGTTACCTCTTACAATCAGGTTAAATCTAACGTTGCATTCATCATCTAATGGGGGGAAGTTACAGGTATGACTCATACAAATGCTTTGTCATATCAGTGGTGAAAGTGCAAAAATTCCAATGCCATCATCTTTTAACCTTCCCCCAAAGGTCTGAAGGTCACCAGAATGGGGTGATGTGAAAGTGCACTTGCTTTCTTGCTGACCTTGATTAGAAAATTGAACTTTAACTTGATTTATCTTTGGAAGTTTGTCTCTGCAGGACACTTTTTCAGGTAAAATTTGTAATACTGAGCCTCCTTACATTAAAAAAAGTGGTGGTCAAACATTTCAGTGAAGCACCAGTCATTGTAGCGGTGTATTGAAAAAGTCAATTTCCTGTGTTGATTGCTTTGGAATGAGCTCACTGGTGTTGGTCAGTTTTATAGAGTTTTGCTTGGCATCATGAAATAATGAAGTTGTTAACATTCCCGCAATAATCCTGGCTTCATTTCCACTGTCGTTTGTTTGTGAAAAATCTGTGAGTTGGTAAAACTGCACATGTGCTGTGCATGTGACTCTTTCTCACTGTTTTAAAGTGTCTTGATTTTTAGTGCTTTTTTGTAGTTTTCATCTGTGTGTTTTGAATGCTGACACATGCAGTATGGTGGTATTATGGACGTCTATCTCGCTGTTCATCTCGCCTGTACTTCTGCAGAGCTTTAACAATATGGGCTGCTTGTGTTTGAAAGACTCTTGTTGCTTTAATGCATCCAGTCCTTTCCTGAGCTCATCTGGTCTCATTCTATCAGAATGCAGGTGGGGCCAGCTAAACCCCAAGGGCCATGAGCCAGCTCTGCCACTGCTAGACCAAGTAGGGCCCCAGGGAGAGATGGTGAGTCAGGCAGAAAGGGGGGGAGGAGGGGAATAAGAAAGAACAAAAATGTGTATGTTTTACTCTAAAAAGTGGTGCAACTCTAATGATGGTTGCCTTTTAATAGCCATAATAAGTATTTTATTGGATATTTAACAACCCTAATGATATTTCCTGATATTAATAATCAAAATTATGTTAAGTCAGTTTTGTGAATTGAAACTGTTTGAGGTGTCTAATCAACTAATAGACTTGTTATTTTAAATAAGACCTTGCAATAGAAGGAATTTTTATAGACCCTGATAGTAAATGACTTGAATGACAAAGTCAATATTGTACAAGAACAATGTCCAAGTAAAACAGGTTTTTGACACAAACTTGATGAGATACAGTAAGATGATTTGGTGGAAAGTGAGTAATGAAAGCCAGAGCTTGGTAGTGATTAGCAACTTAATTGAATTGTTTAGGTGATTTTATGACAATTCCTTTGTTCGTCCCTGCTGGTCTGCACAAATCAGTCAGTATCTTGGGTTTTATTTGTTTTGCTTTGTTTTGTTTTGCAATCAGTGAAATTTCCCTCATCATTTAAGACAGGAAACATAGTCATAGCTGAAACACCTTCACAGTGTGCAAATAAAATGCCAAAATATCGCACAAAAGTTTATACACTTGGCAGAGGTAAAAAAGTCAGTGTTTTGACAAAAGACAGAATGCAACCACATGCATTGGAAACAGAACAGACTTGGTGAATAAATCATGAAAGATGTGACTGAAACATCATCCAAGCTTCATCCTCAAAAACATCAAATCAGCTTGGATGGATCGGAACACTGTGACTGCCCTCTGTTGTTTTTTAAAGTTTGCACAAAATTTATGTAAAAAACTGACTGACTAACAATCCTTTTATTCTGCTTTTGTAAGCTGTTAAACCATTGAAATCCTCTTAAGTAGTCCAAAGGAACCCACAAAGGAAAGAACTGTCGGCATTCAGGTAACTCAGAAGCCGAAGAAAGAAAATCCTGTCTTGGCGATTCCAATTTTTTTAATCTTAAGTTTCGACCTTTGTCAAAGCCCTCTCCTCTTCAACTGTTTTACTTTCTGCCGTCCATCTAGAGAAAAAAATGGACGGCAGAAAGTTGTAAAATGTTACAGAAAAATGAATGAGAGTGAAAAAGATGATGAAAGACATCTGGCAATGGAGTGAAATTGCAATAGGTCTTAAAACACAGAAAAGAAAGACACAAAGAAGTAAGGAAGTGATAAAGAAAAAGGGATTAAGATGAGATGGATACACACTGGAGCTCTGAAGTACCCAGAATTGACTGAGATTGAGAAGGACAGTGAAATGAAGACTGAAAGATAATGGGGGTTGACAGGCAATGAAAAAAATGGGTGGGCGGGCAGCAGAAGGGGTGGTGAGTCAAGGGGGATGGAGGGAAGGATGGGGCAGGAAGGTGAAGGTTGTCGGAAGGTCAGATGGGGATTTAATGGGACACAGGAAGGATGGGGGGAGAGAGGCAGGGTCAAGAGGGGGTTAAGACAGGAGAGGGAGGCAGGGGGGAGGGGGGTCATAGAGGAAGGTATGAAGCGCTGGATCTATGTAGGGTTAATTGAACCTGCAAGTAACATGTGACATTATTTAATTTTCTTTTGGCTTTTTGCAATTCAAGACAAAGAAAGAAGAGCTTCAAAGCTGAAACACACAAAATACAAAAAAAAGAGGTTATAAATCAGTTTACTGGCAACAAGCAAGAAAACAAACAAACAATAAGACCGAAATATTTTTCAGTCAGCCAGCTGGCGGGGTCCAGTTCAGCGATCTTGTGCCAATCAATGACTTGTTTACTTCCTCAGATTGTGACTCAGGTTCAAAATACTCGACTCAGTCTTGGACTAATGCCTTCAAACAGCCAGCTAAACCACAGACCTCAGTCACCCAGCTGTGCTGATCAACTCCTGCTGCATCCATCCTCCATGCACAAAGCACGTATGCAAACACCGTCACGGCCTGCAAAGAGTTTAAAAAATGACTTAAAATAATGACCTGACAGAGCTATAATAGGTGATATTCTTTTAAGATGCAATGACATGTTTCTTTGAACTCATTCTCCGTTTCAAAAATAACAGAATATGCACAATATCTCAGTCCTGATGTGCATGTATATGAGGGTTTGTAGAGTACAGTATGCTGGGCAGCACAGTGTACCAGTGGGGCACTATCTGCGGCTGTTATTGTTACTAATTTTAGGGATTACATCAGCAGCATTAAGATGACAGCGCTGTTGAACTCTCTCCGTCTCTCTCTCTCTCTCTGCTGCTTCTTTCATTCTCCCGTCCTCACTCCTCCCTCCTTCCTCTTACCTCTGTGCCTTATCCTCTTATCTTCTTTCCCCTCTGCTATTTCCCTCTGTCTAACAATCATCCTTCCTGTTTTTGGGCATCAGCTAGATAATATTTGATAATATTTATAGGAAACATCTGTACACAGTCATGGGCGCATAGTTATTCATTGAATCTGACATTCGAATCAATGAGTTTCTTTTTCAGACTTTGGTCTTTGTTTTCTTGCTTTTTCCATCTTGTTTCTCTTAAATTGTTATTTAAAATGTTTCTTTTTTTTAAGACAGTTTTTTCTTTCCAAAAGGTTTTACAATCCAATCCAAGCCCTTTCAAAATTTTCCAGACTTCCTCCTCGTTTCCTGACAAGTCTAAATGAGCTGAAAGACAGTGGATGTTGTGTGTAAGAATCCAATTAGTTGAACAGAAACAAAGTGTCACAACAGTGAAAATAATTGGGAGTTGCTGAAGGAAAACACAACCTATATCCTTAAGAAAAACAAAGCCTGTACCCCCCCCCCCGCCTCTCTCCTTCACCTTGTGAAATCCTGTTGACAGCCTTTTCTCTTCCTCTCACCCCGCCCCCCCCTTTCCTCCAGTTTGCGTAAATTTTTCATTCAGGAGTCTGCTTCACTCACTTAACTTCTTTATTTGTCTTGCTTGCTCGTCTCTGACTCACCGTCTGCTTTTACTCACTTTCTCACACTATGTGTCTTATTCTGGGCCCTGACCCTCTGCGTTGTATCGTTCTTTCTGTGATGATCTCCTCATTTCTAATTTAACTTAAACACTTGAGTTTCTGAGGCTGGACAAGAGCACAAAAGTTAGTTGTCGGCCTTTTTGTTCATCCAAAGTGGTTTAAACTACATGTGAAGGTGAAAACAAAGATGATCGTTCTCAGCTGGCCGAAATAATGATTTAAACATAATAGGAATAAAACATTGTTCACCTTTGCTGTGATTTTAGAGGATATTTTGCTTCCTGTTTTATGTTTTTGCATCTCTGTCTCTACTGCTCTTGAATCTGTCTCTGTCTCTCTCTCTGTGGGGACCAGTCGGAAAGGGAAGGGCTGATTTAAATAGCAGGAATTCCTGTCTTGTCCTTCAGACGGGCACATAACAAACTCACAGTGAGTGTGTATGCACACAAAAGCATATGATCAGATGGCTGCAGTGAATGCGTTCACATAGCTGTGTCCTTGTGTGGTTTGCATGAACGTGTACGTGTCTTGTTTTTGTGTAAGCAGGACTTTCTGCTCTTTGTGTGCTCGTCCACTGTACACAGGAAACCATCAGATTATATCTGGCTTAACAGTGGTACCTTCATTTTTAAATACCTACTTCCTGCTGTCAGGGGACATTATGATAGATATGAACACAAAGATACGTGTTGTTTTGAAACATATTCCTGTGTCTTAATGGTCTTTTTAAGCTTGGATAAGGCAAAGAAGACATGGGAAGTAACAGAAACCTCTTTGCTTAGCGTAGGATTATTTTATGTGGATGTTTGTGATAGAAAAACAACAGCATTTACAGATGTGCGGATTAGATTCAGATGCTTTGTCATTCACTTTTCAAAACAATGCACCTCAAATTTTCACTTGTTTCTGCATCTCAAAGGAGAGTTTTCTTCATCCTCTCTTATTGTTAAATCTTTGGGCTTTGGGCTTTTTTCCAGATATATTAATGGTACAAAAAGATGTGTGATGCACCAGACCAGCACTGCTTCATAACTCCCCTCATTAGCTGTGTTGTAAAAGAGACACAGTGTCTCTTTGACTCTGGACTGTCCATGGAAATTACTGTACAACCATCCAACACTGAAACTCACCACTTGTCTTTGTGTGTGTGTGTGAGTGTGGTTGTGTGTGTTTATGTGTGGATGTGGGCGTGTGCACACGCACATCTTTGTGTTACAGAGCTCCAGGGGCTTCAGTCAGCTGACTCTTTTTAATTAGCCTGGCAGAACTGATTAGCTGTGAGCAGTAGCCACACACACACACACACTGACACACGCACGCACACACACACACACACACAGATTGCAGTTGGCTACTTTGTGCAGGCATGTGAGGGTATACAGATTATTGTGTGTGGTGTCCCAGGGGGGCAGTTGTCCCAGCAGCACCAGGCCGAGTGACAAAGGGGAGACAGGATCCCCTCAGAAATCACTGAGCCATGTCACGCCCAACTGAGCAACACTCACTAAACACACACACACACACACACACACACAAACACACAGAGGATGCTATGTGTATGTCTAGTCAGTCCGAGCTGTCTGTGTGTGAGAGTCTGTCTGTCTGATAGTTTGCCGTCGGACAGGTCTCATTTCCTGTCTTTTGGTGCTTGCCTGAGTGTGTCATATTTTCCAAAATCTTCAAAGTTCTGCTCACACTTTCTGTTTTTGTCTCCCTTTTGTTTGTATCTCTCTGATTCACTCTTTTTTTACTTTTTTTTAATCCGATTTTTTGCTTTTTCTGACTTATCTACCAAGTCTTTTTGGTCGCTGTCGTCACTTTTTTTCTCTCTCTTTTGTACGTAATCACCTGACTTTACCCGGCACATGTTCTCAAACGGCCACAATCACAGACAGACTGTTCCAGGAAGCGTTTCCTGTGTGACGTGTATCCTGCTCCGTGTTTTGCAGAGATTCCACATCAGCTTGCACTGAGTTTTGCTTTAAACAGTCATCTGAAGCGTGCTATGCAGATCAGCATGTGTTTCGACTTTCTGAGTTTGAACGAAGACTCGTGGCTGTCACAAAAAGACTACTAACTCCCCTGAATTTGCCTTTTTTGAAACCACATTATGAAGGGCTGCAAGTTTCTAAAGAGAACATTCACAATGGGTGTAATACTGAGTATTTCTTGTGACAGTTTGACTGTAATTCCCTTGAATCCTCTCAGATGGAAATAATTTAGATAAACGCCTTTAAACTGCTACAATACAGTAATGTCTGGAGATAATTTACTTTATCTGGTATTTATTAGTGACGCATTAACTGTATCTTTTATTTTCTTTCGTCTCTTTTTATCTTTTCTCTGTTTGAATTTCACCTGCTTTTGCTCCAGCACATTGTTGGTGGTAATTTATTCTATCTGAGTTATTTTCTTTTACAGACCCACTGAGTTTTCACAGCTTTTAACCTGTCCATCAGGTGTCATTAAACACTCGGAGTTTGTTGATTTTGGCAACACTTTGTTCAGTATTAATGTCTTAGAGTTAAGAACTCAAATTTTTCAGACAGGATGTTGTTGCCAACACCTAATGTATGAAAACTCATCAGTGTGCAGCAGAGATTCAAGCGATTCTTTAAGAGCTCTTTAAAATAGGATGCACTGAATGATTAATGTTTGTCATCAATCACTGATTAAAAAAAGCAACGTGTTCACTCATCAAGAATGTTTTGTAACTTGATCAGTGATTAATAATTGATCAGCGTGTACTCAAAATATTTGGAAAAAAAAAATAGATTGTAGGTGTTCAGACAAGTTGATTGTCCAGAGATAGACTTTGATGCAGCTTAACTGATGAAGCTTAACACCGAGGTAACTTATTTCTTCTCAGCTTTTCTCCCTCATAGAAACCCTTTTGCTTTACTTTTTCAAGAAAGAAAACCCTGCACTCTGAATGTGTGTGTGTGTGTGTGTGTGTGTGTGTGTGTGTGTGTGTGTGTGTGTGTGTGTGCAAGTCTGTGTGTGTGTTGATTAGGGCTGGGGCTTTGACAGCAGGGCAAGGGAATGATGTAGTGCTGCGCACACTAGCATGCGAAAGGGAAAAGACTGCAGTTGGCACACACGACATGCACACACAGTCTGAACACAATCATATAAAAGCATTCTTACTTCATTTCACCCCCTTTTCTGTCTCTCTGACTCTGTATCTTACTATCTGTCATCTATCTGTCAGTCTATCCAACTGTCTGTCTCCCTATCTATTTCTGTCTCCCTCTTTCTCTCCCTCTCTCCGTCTCTCTTGTGTACATAACACTCCTCTGAAGGCAGGGCTCCATGTGCTTGCTTCTGATTGGCTGCAGAGTAAAAAGATGATGTCATTCTCAGTCGGGTGGTGCGTATCGTTTCACATACACACACAGAGGGAAAGGGAATGGAGGGTAGAGATCCTGGTTTATAGCAGCAAGCAGAAAGAGAGAGAAAAATGGGTTGATGGAAATATGGAGATGGATAGATGGCCAGCTGATAAAAAATGCGAGAAGAAAAGAGTAAAAGGGCTGAAGAGATACAGCAATCGACACCAGAACAGATACTGCAGGAGGAACAAAGGAAACAGCTAATTTGAGGAAAAAATTATGTAGGCAGAGATTGCAAAAAAGGGGAATTTTAAATCAGACAGAGGGAGAAGGGAGGATGGAGAGGCAGAGGAGGAATACACTGAACGAGAGAGAGGGAGGTCAGAAAAGAGAGAAAGGGAGAGGGTGAGAAAGATCCTCCCCTCTCTGAAGCGTCTGGTAACAAGAGCTTGCATCTCTCCTCCGCTGGAGGAGAATCAGCCGTCCAAACAGCCAGACAGCTGCTATTGTCTATGCTTTCAATTCATCCCTTCATTCATCTCTTTCTCAATGCCACAAACAGAACACAGGAAGAGAATGGGGAGGAAAGAGAGAAAGGGCAGTCATAATACTCTGCACCAAAATTAAATATAATTATTTCACCGTTTAAATTCAAATCTTTACAGAAGACATATTATTAAAAAGTTTTAAAGTGGTTTATTTGTGTACAACTTTAACTCTTTTACCTCCTTGGGAAGTGAAAGAGGTCGTGCAGTTGCTGCATTAAGCCAGTAAATAATTAAATTTCACACAGACGTGGTTATGACAGATGCTTTGAAAAATGACTTCAGCTCCTGAAGTTGTTCAGTGCAACAGAATGTAAGGAAACACAGTACTTTACAGTGTTGTTAAGGCTTTTTTATGTTACATTGAATTGTATGTAATGTCAGATTGCATTAAATCTGAGAACTTTGTATCATAAACTCTTAAACCTATGTCTCCAAGTTTGTGAGATTTAGATGACAAAAATCTAGAAATTCCATACGCAGCTTTAGCTTTGAGGTAACACTGTTTTGTTTCCTAGGATAAAAAATAGCCTCTGGGTATTCTCTAATAATTTACAGAGTTTAAAAGGGCCTAGAAAGAAAAAAATCAAAATCATTGTTTCCAGTCACGCTTTTGCTATTTGTTCCTGCTGACTTTCTGCTTCATTTAAATTCATCAAAAGGGTTTTGAATCCCATTAAGTATTAATTTAGTGATTCGGAGAAAAAAAAACTTTTAGTTGTCAAGGTTATAAATAAGCCTTGTTTCAACTCTGTTTCAGTGACTATTTTTGAACAGAGAGTCAGGACCTGCTACCGTCCTTTTAAATGCTTTGAGACGTTTAAAACTTTTATCTTTCAACTATATTTAGTTTTGTTTTCACTTGAGATGATTTAAAGTTTTTTCGGCTCCTTAAAATCCCCATATCTATTCACACTGGGGTTATTCAGTTTGGTTTTGTGAGATTTCAGCCTGAAAGGATTAAAAAAAAAAATGTTTGATAAACTTCTTTGCATGTCCAACTTCTGAAGCTTCAAGAGGGATAAACCACACTTGACTATTATTTGAAGCTGCTGTCAAACCCGGTCTGCTCCTAATAGTTTACAGCTACAAGCGCCTAAGACTAATGCCTTTTTTACCTCAGTATTTTGTTTATTAATGCACCGTATCAGAGTGATTTATGTGTGAATGTAATTGAGTTTCGTACATATGAAATCCCGTCTGCTATGTCACAAATCCTCCAGACGTGAGGCTCTTTGAAGGGGGAAAACCCATTATCAGCTTGTGCTTTTGTGTCGTGTTTGCAGTCGCCAAAATGCAGCCAGCGTCTGTCTTCGTATCTGATAGGGTCTCCTGATTTATGCCCCCCACCTCCCTCCCCTTTCTTTTTTTTTTTGTAATTTATGCTCAGAAAGGGGAGGGGGTTGCCTCAATACACTCAGCTTTATGTTACCAGACGATCAATAAAGATGCTCTCTTCTCTTTCCTCTCTATCTCCGTCTTTCCCATTCTCTCTCTCTCTGTACACCTCTCCCTCTCTCATCCACATCTGCTTAGCAGCCAATCCATCTAATGCAGTTTCCCCCTGCTCGCTCTCTCTTCATTCACGCTACCTCCCTTCCCCTCTCTCCCTTTCTCTTTCTCCCTCCCTCTCTCTCTCTCTCTCTCTCTCTCTCTCTCTCTCTCTCTCTCTCTCTCTCTCTCTCTCGCACTGCACAGGTGATGTCATTCTTTTTCAGCTGGATTCTCCTCCCTTCTCCCTCCTCCCTCACTCTCACTCTCCCCTCCGCTTCCCATTAGCGGCTGGCTCTCCACAGCACAGCATCCTATCCACGGTACCATCTCTCCAAGGGAGGGAGGGGGAGGAGGAATGCCGGTGTGAGGTGTGCGTGCTAACCGGGGGAAAGAGTGCTTGAAGATAGGGGTTAGGGAGCAGGATCACTGGACCCTGCCATGGATCTGCACCGCTGGAGCTCTGTAGAGACATAAAGAGTTGCAAAGAGACAGAGAAAGGAGTTTGATACACATAGACAGTGACTGAGTTGGAGAAGAAAGCTGCAGGCAAAGGATCCATGCTTTTTTGGATGTGAGAGGAGACTGTTTGGATGACTTTAAGCCAGGCAAGAGGGTTCTTCCCAGGGGGCTGCAGATGCACAGACAAGCCCCTCTTTTCATCCAGCACTGGCTCAGCTATTCAGAGGATCCTCTGCTTCTTAAAAGAAGGAAAGTGGATCTAGAGGAAGACGAAAATAACCAGATGAGTTTCTACGATTAAACTTTTAACAGAAAAATCTACTAAATTTGGATTTTGAGTCGGATAGCTTTATCTTCGACAATGCAACTTCAGGGATTAGTTTGGAATATTCTGCAGATTTCCAGTGCAGTTCCTTTGAATGCTTTTAGAGAGGAGTGAAAGCTGGACATATTTGGGGGGGTCTGCGTTGACTTTAGTCACCCTCTGTAGCGACATTTGAGAGTTATCCAGCCAGTCTTGTATCTTTTACTGCCAAATCAACTCTGAGGATTTTCTTCATCTTCTTTTTGTGGACAGTTCTCTCCTCTTGCAGCAAAGAGATCAGCTTCAGTCCTTGCCCTCCTCTTTTACTTATTTAGTTAAATTTTTTTTTCTTCTTCTTCGCTTGGTGAACAAGGGGAAACTTCCCTTTGCTTGCACCCTCCCTCCTGTGGAAATGGCTTTCCTGGTCCGTTGCTATGCCAACTGCTTGCAGCCGTGGTCCTCCAAAGTAAGCGATGTCGTAATCCCTTTTCTGGCCAGAGCCTCTGGCTTAGGATGCTGCCGCCTCTGTGTGTGTGTGTGTGTGTGTGCATGTGTGTTTGTATGTGCATGTGTTACTGAGAAGGCGCGATAGGGTGTGGATAAAAGAAAAAACGAGCTTGATTCATATGTATATGACGAGTCTTTATTGTGCCTGTTTATAAACTCATTCATGCTTTGCTTCTTCCTTTTATTTGAATTTTAACGGCTGTGTCCTGAAAAATACTGATATCAACAACAGCTGGTACCATGCCCAGGCTGTCCCTTCACTGTAGAGAGAGGATGAATTTTAAAAACTGAAAAAACACCTGCACAGTATTTAGACAGGATGTGTGATTTGACCCAACAGACAAGACAACCTGCTTTCAACCGTCTGCATATAGAACTGTATGAAAAAGAGTTGTATATATCAGGTTTCCTCCTGTTTGTACACTGTTCAGTCATCTAAGAGAGTAAATCTGATGGCTCTCTATGTATCAAACCTTGAACTGTACTCTGTGCATCACTGAAGAGCTTTGAGGTAAAGAAGACATTGGAGATTTTTTCTGTCTTTGCACCAATGTTTTTATAATGACTCTTGGCAGCTGCAACACTCTTTTCTCTCTTAAGGACGAACTGATTTGATAGTTTCTAAAAATAATCCTTGGAAGCCACAGTGCTCTGCACCTATGACTGATAATATTTGTAAAATCTTAGCCAATAAAGTATTTGGTGTATAGCAAAGGTTAAAGATAATGGGACAAAAGTTGCCAATAGGGCTGCATTATTTATAGTAAACAAGTACAAATATATTAATATTAATGAAACTGAAAAAAAATTTACGGTGGAAACCTGCTGACAGTGATCAGGTCTTTCATGGATTATTACTATATAGTTTTAATTTTGATTTATTTATCTCTAATTCCCATATAATTCATGTTTTTATACTTATTGCGAGCATTTAGCATGCAGCATTTAATTAACTTTCAAAATGAGCTACAGCTTCTCCTTCACCAAGGTGCCGCTCCAGAGGGCTTCACATGACCGAGCATCATCAGTGCACTTGTTGGGACTGTCTTTAACCACAGGTGCTTCCCCCCCCTGCACATTTGTTTTCTGTCTGTAACACTAGCAACAGTGACTGTTTTTCTTGTTGTTTGAGTAAACTACAGTAGCCAAGGGAACATCAATTTTCACTTCTGCATCCTGTCGGCCTGTTTTTGGCAGTTTTTCTTAGCGGCGTAAGGTAGCCAGCTGGAAGCAGACAGGCAACCGCAAGGAAACAAAATAAAACAAAAATAATTGATCAAAAACGTTTTCGCCATACTGTGTTATGCGTAAAAAAGACAAAAGATGAATACTGTAAGCAGACTACGTTATCGCCATAAGCAAGTTATCAGAACAGCTGTTGTACAGAAATGATTCTGTCTCAAGCTTTTTGATCTATACAACAGTGTTTCTCTGTAAACATGGTCCCTATATGCAGTTTCCCTGTAACTTGAATACTCACAGTTAAACAGAAAGTTTAAAAGAATGTGTAAGATTAATTTTAAAATGCTATTTGGTGGAAATTAATAACCATTAGAACTATACTGAAATGAAACAATTTGTATGGTTATTTTGAAAAAACTCTTTTGATAAAGTGTTGTTGTAAACACCGTGACCTTAGATGTACTTACTCGTATATTGCCTTTGTGTGTTTTTTTTTTTATATCGATCAGTGTTTACAAGCATCCATCTGATCTGTCTAATCCATATTGGCCTCCAGTAGTCAGCAGTAGACTGGTGATGATGTAGCTGTGTGTATAATTAACAGTTTGGTGTCCTAGTTTGAGTTGCTCAGAATACTCCGCCAGAGTTAGCCTACCCCCCGGTGAACTCGATGATGCAAGAAAAGCGACTATGCTGCATGAGACGTGACTTGTATCTTTTATGGATTCTTGTTTTGTTGTTTAATATACATCTTAACCGAATGACTGCGCGATAAAAACAATCAACTGAGTGACAGCGTGTCATATCCGCTCCTCATTGGTTGGCCCGGCAGCGTGAGTGTGGGATAGATCCCCCATGTGTCTCTCTCTTTGGGAGCGTCTGTCAGGGTGCCGAAAGCCTCAGAGATGTTTGTCTTTGTTGTGTGTTTGTGTTTGTGTGTGTGTGCGCAAACTTGCTGACAGTACGATAGAAAATAATTAGGTCCACGGAGATGAAAGGGGATAAAGTGAGAAGATGTTCAGTTTAAGATAACACATTAAATCTGTAACAGACGCAGCTACAGAACTTAAATACCTTATTACTCATCTTCATTGCTTCCCATCTCCAGGGTGTTCATATTATACATAGATCTCTCATTGCTTGCAAGGGGTTGAATGTCACTGCTGCTTAACATAGATCTTGTAAATCCAAATTTGAAGTTTTTCTTTTTAAATTTACTGCAGTTTTTACACCCTGTGAGCTTTTCTTTTGTGACATTGTACATCACATTTGAATATTGTCTTCTGATGTGAGATGTTGCTCCTACAGGGAATAGTAAACCATTAAAAACTGTTATGTTTTCATGACCACTGCTCAGTTTTGAAGGCTGATGGATATATGTATATATAATAATGGCTTGTTTTGTATATAATACTTTTAACAAAGTATTAATTCACTGTCACATAAGACAAAGATATAAAACAGTTGAAACAGTCTACCTTCAAAAAATCCCTTAAGTGATGAGCCATTCAGAAACTGACAAAAGTTCACGTCCTCCCCCACCCCACAATCAATCCTCAGCAAGTCGAGGAAGCGTCAGATAAATAGAAGTTTTGTCCAAAATTATCCAAATCCAAGCTGAACTTTTGTAAAATAAATGTCACCTCGAAAGCATCACCATACTTATATTTTATGTATTTCCCTTCAATAAATCATATTCATTTAGCTTAGTTCACTCCTTGTTTCCCTGGTCATTCATGCCTCCCAGCAGAGGCACAATGCCTTACTAGTGAGGTCCACAATTTAAGAAACGCAAAACTTTTCAAATATAAAATTCCCAATCGCTTAATTGTTGTCACTAGGAAACTGCTTTTTTTGTCTTTCATCAGTTATTTTTGTTCTTGCTTAACTATAACTGTTTGAAATGAACGTTATTACTGGTCCATCTATACTGCATGAGTCTAGCTCATTTATCCTCAGACCAGAGCCACTGAGGTTTTTTTATCTGGCTCCCCCTGTTTGATGTCCATAGTTAATTGGTCGGCATCTGTGATGAGCCCACCTTCTGCAAAGGTTAATTAAGTTTCCCTTTTCCTCCCATTCGGTAATGTGTGCTCTGTCTGGAGATACAGTAGCAATGAAAAACACTGCAGTGGAGGTGGAGAGAAGAGAGGCAGAGTGTGAGGGTGGTCTGCGAAGGGATTTTAATTCCCAAAAAAAGGTTTTGTAAATTCATTCTGGGATCTCAAGAAAGGAAAGGTGAGAAAAGGAAGAAGGATGACTGGCCACGTTGGAGCTAGATTTAAATTTGAGGGGGGACAAAGACAGAAAAAATGTGAAAAGAAAGAAAGAAAGAGACAGAGAAATACATCACCGAGTAAGAGAAAGCCTCTGAAGCAGCGAATTTTATTCCACAAGAGGTTTTTTTTGCAATTTTAATACTGAGTGTCTTTCAGAATAGCAGCCAATTATTTTCTGTTGAAGTTGGCCCCTTTTGATAGTTTTGGCTGACCTGCATTGGCTTGGATTGGTGATACTCTTTGCCGAAGTGATCTTGGATCATCTTGAATGATTCAACAGCCCGTAGAGCACCAGTGCAGTTAATGATAGCTTTGCATTTAATGCATTTTACAACCAGTAAGAGGCTTAATCAGCCCAATGAGATTTTGATCTGAGGACTGAACCAGTCGTGTTACTACTAGTGAGCAGGCTGTTGTTTGTTTCATACGAATCACTTAGTTTTACTTCTCTACAGGGAATCTGCAGCTGCCAACAGGCTTTTACAGTCTTTTCTACAGCCTTGTTTACTACAGACAAGGAGAAAAACCCTCTGGGCTGAACTGCTATAGAAAGCAAACAGTTTATTTTGGCATATTTAGGCATTTCTGTTGGTTAAACTGCAGCTTTTACCATAAGGCTTGTCATCCTTGCATGCTCTAATTTCTGACGTCAGAGGATAGTTATTGAAATATTGACTACGTGGCTGGAAATTTGGCATCAGATGACAGACAGCGAAATGTAGGCCAGTGGGGCTGCTCTGGAGGGCCAGCAGGGCCTTTTTTTCTGAGGCACCGAACAGTTATGAGGTCTCGATATATTTACATCTCCAATAAACAACACACATCCTTAAAAGGAGCTCTGCTTGGGTTACAATAACCTCTTAAGAGTCCGAGAGTCTTAACAGTATGTTGCTTGTCTTAAAGAGGCTTTTATCATTTTGCTTCAATTTAATCGTTTATTGTGATGTATTTATGGGTGAACTGTCCCCTTAAATCACGTCTTGCTCATCCCAGTGGAACACAACCCCCCAGTCCATGTCCTCCCGCTGCTGCAAGACTTGTCAAAATGTTCTGCTGCCGAACTCTTTGACCCTCCCCGCTGCCAGCATGGGACCTGTTTTCTGCCAAGCTTTCTCCGCTCCTGTTCTTTTGTGCCTCTCCCATGCTTTCTCTCACTCATTCTTTATCTTTGTCTCTCCCTTCCCCTCTGTTATTTTAAAACAAGGACTTCCTACTGTCTTCCTTTTCCCCCCTTTCCTTTCCTTTCTTATCTGTTTTTAGTGAGGGACTATTTTGTCCTCTACTACTAGTTCATCACTTCTTCTCCATCACCCCCCTCTCTTTCCACATCTATTATTTAAGCATCAATAACGGGGCCTGTTGTTGTTGTTGCCAGCCTGGTGCTGCCGTTGTTGCTGCCCTGCTGGGCTGTATCCTCATTCATCTGCTGCTTCCTGTCTTATAAATCACACCAACTCCTTCTAAAACCATCTGCATCCTCACATGACCAACCTTTGCTCTCTGTTTCTGCTCCAAATGGCACCCATTACTTACTACCCTTCCAGCTTTGTTGGATTTCCTTCTCACCACTTTCTATGTGGCTTCTTAGTGGTGTGGTGTAACAATAAACTTCAAATTACATTAAAAAGTTGGTTTGTAGTTGATTACTTTGCACAATGGTGACACCAAATGGCAGTGAAAATGATTTTAAACCTATTTTCTCATAGTTTTCCTAGATCAGTGTATAGAAATGCTTTTTAGCTTTGCCTTCCAGATACAGATGAAGAAGTTAAAAAAATTGATATCTAAAAATGCATGCACTTAATTTTCAGACAACATATCTGCTATTCAGCGGTTGTTCTTGAAGGAACTGCAGGTTGCTGCACCATCTAACTTTTCCTAGTTTTTGTTGCCCAGTTGAAACTCTAAACAAATGTTTCTTTCTTTTTCCATATGTGCTATTAAAACTTCATCAATCATTTCTTTTCTTGGGAAAAGAAGAGGCGTCATTCTTTGCTTTTAGGAGACACAAGCACATAACTGGAATTAATTAATTGTGATAATTCCCCTCACTCAGCTGCAATCTTCCCTAGCAGAGTGCAGCAGGTTCAGACTCAGGTTGACCCAGGCTGCTGCCTCTGCTCCCGTCAGCAATCAGTGGACCTTGCTGAACACTGGCATGATCAGTTTGTGTGGGCTCATGCTGTGTTGAATAGTAATGGGGCTATTGAGTAGTTGGCAGCAGAGACTTCCAGTTGGATGATAAATTCAATGCCAGGGCAGGGCGAGGCAGGTCAGAGAGATGGACAGGTAGACAGTCAAAGCGTCTGGCATATGCAAGTGAGTGCTATTACTAATATCCTGCAGAACCCATCGAATATGGAGCCAAATTAATCTACAAATTAAACAGGAATGGTTGGTTTTTAACAAATAATTTTTATTTGATATAAAGTAGATTTGAATGGGCCTAGAAATGACAAAAAAGACTAAAAACAAGTCTTAACTGCTTAACTGATCTGCTGGCTTGTGTTGCAAGAATCTCATTTTCTCAACCAAATGCTATATTTGATTTAAGCTACAGTTTACTGGCCTACCATACATCATCGGATCAGATAGGAAAGATAGTTACATTAAACTGCTGAACCTCTATTGAGTGGAGTAAGGAGATTTATTATTCCTCAGTATAGTCTATTGACCCTTTTTCTCAGTACTGTGGCTTCATGCCCAGACAGCGTTATGAGTCTGATTAGAAGCTGAGCACCTTTAAACCTGGACCAAGAGAGAATGGTCACATCGAACATATAAGTGGTTTCATTTGGTTCCTAATGGTTAAAGAGACTCATACTGACCATTTCAAGATCATACAATCTAAATGTTTTGCAAGCACAGTCTCTTCAAAAACTGGATTTGAACATTTTTCTAAACCTGGAAAACCAGTGGGAAAACATATTTTGCTGTCATTACTTGAGAGTAACAACAACTTGCAAACCAGAGTTTCTAAATACCAGTGACCCATGTAATGACTGTTGCAGGCTAAAACAAGACCCGAGACATTCAAATTAGCTACTTTAACACAGAAGGTGACCTTTAAATACTGTTGCAGGCCAGTGCTGTCATTCTAATTGCACCTTGTGTCGTCAAGAACTTACAAACAAGCAAAATTAACTAATGTGAGAGGGTTAAATATTCTGTGTTACATAGGAATAAGCTTACTGAAAAACTAAAACAAAAGCCAATAAAACAATGTTTTCAGCATCTTGCTAATGCTGTGATGAACAGGTTGTACTCAGCTCATAAAACAATCATAAAATGCAGTTTGCACAGTAATCCGATGCATCATCAGATCTTTGGATGGAAACTGCAGGCACCACTAAAAGAGTATTAGATACTTTCACTGATGCTCCCCTGGTACCTGAATACGTTGACAGATACATTTTTGTGCACTAAGACGATGACCTTTCCCAGGTGATGCAGTGCCGCAACCTCTTAACATTGGCCTTAACAGATTTACAATGACCTCGAGTCCACAGACGAGCTGATTGATGAACTGACAGAAATCACACAGGGTGTCAAGTTAATATGACCCCTGAGCCCAGGGAGATGGGGTAAGGGGTTCAGATCAGAGCACGAGGAGTGAGAGAGTAAATGATGGAGAGACAAAGACCTAAAGCAGAGAGAGAGAGAGCAAAAGGCAACAATAGAGATGGAGAGAGAGAGAGCTTTTAGCAAGCTGAGAGAGGTCTAGGATATCATATGCACAGGAAGTAGGGGTGATAAAGATCGATATGGGTTGCATTAGGCCAGGCCATGCCCAACTCGTCTCCCACCCATAACCCATGAATTACTGTTCAACCCTTCCAAACAAAAACACTGGTTGTTGCAAATTTTTTGTCCATCACTTTTTTTAAGGCTTCTTTATAAGTTCGGAAATTTAACAAAAGAAGTTGAAACATCATTGTGTTTTACAGGCACAAGACAAGATACCAAAACATATCACAAGCTGTTGTGTTTTTTGAGAATTTCTAAGATTAGTATGTCCATCATATTGAGAACCACAGTGGAGTAAACTGCTGGTGTTTTACTTTGTAATGCTGGTCTTCATCTTCGGTGATGCATTTTGAGAAAAGTAAATGTAAGATGTAAATGTGAAAATTAAAATCCCAGCACACTGCAATGTCTTCTCCTGACATTGCTGTGAGCCAAAGAGTCAATCACTGTCAACGCCAGTAGAGGAGGTTGTACAAGTTGTCTGGTTCGAAATTAGTTAAGCCAGCCAAGCTGACATTCATTACCGACAAGTCTTGATGCCCTTCATTTCTTTCTGTATATTAAGATTAGTTTGATCATTTGTTTCATGATTTGAGTCATTAACTTTTAGGAGGCAGCAATAAAAATATGCACTCATAAAACACACTTATGCATCTTCAGATTGCATAATGCCACAAATTCCAGTTTGCTTTTTTACCAGACTTCATCTTTCGTTGTTGAACTGAAGAAAAAATGTAGTCCTGTTTGTTTGTTTCAGTTTGTACAGTGGCAAATGAGAGCCGGTGTTGTGTCATGAACGATGTAATTATTGTCCATTAGCTATGATAGGCGGAAATCTTAGAGGGGAAAAAAACCCATTCAGGCCTTATATGCATTAAAATGCCCAAGCTGGACAACGTTACTGGGCTAAATGGACTTAAAGTGAGGCTGCTCACGTGGAAATGCACTCCAGCCCTTATGCAAACACACACACACACATAATCATTGTCCGTACACCCATGCATGTGACCCCTCTCCTTGCTGGCATCTCTTTCTCAGAGACCATTTAACACCCACACTTGCATAGATACACACATAAGCTTACATACCTACAATGGCCACATCATAATAATACCCACACGGATACATGCGCACACACACATAAATTACTCCCCCTCACTTCATGAATGCAGACTCCGCCCACCAGATCTCTGTCAGTCATGAGCCGCTACCCCCACCCCACTACACTACACTACACAAAACAACACACACAGATACACACATATCCTTGTGCTGATATTTCAACCAGCCATAGCCCCCACCCCCCAATTTCCCTTGCTCCCATTATCTCTCTGTTATTGATTCACATCCCCTCCTCTGTCTGCACAACCAGAGAGCCTTTACTGGCTAATTTTCAAGGGCATTTATAAACACAAGAGGGGATGGATGGGTGATTGCTCTGTGGGTGCTTGTGAATTTTTGAGAGAGAGAGAGAGGATGGGTATCAGACGGTGTGTGTCTGTGTATTTAAAATAAAAAAAAGATCAGGCAAGAGGAAGGTCATTTTTGCATTATTAAAAATGCTGGACTCTATTAATTTGCCAATAATTTTTTTTTTTCATTTGCCAAATCACAGTAGATGCACATCAAAGTGACCAACCTACATTAAGCAGCAATTTGTTTTGTCTTTAAGGGTCTTTGCACATTTCAGTAGCTTCAGTAGAAGCAGCTCTTTTTGTGTAAATTGGTCAATTTTTTGGTCTGCTTTTTCACTGTTATTGTAACCAAATGACAGCGTTCACATTTTCACGCTGAATATTCATAACCACATTAAACTCCTTATGCACATCTGTAGACTGTCAGTGTTGAGACACACTGATAGCGTCAAAGAACATTTTCACAAAAAGCAGCCAAAATTAGCACCAGTTCAGATCATATTGCTCAGTCGCTCCAGCTTCTTTTTGTTGTCAAGACCAGTTTTTGTCAGAGAAATAATAAAACGTCTGATAAAAGTCGGAGTTCAGGAGAAGGGTTATGTCGGCAGGCAAACAAAGTTAATTTCCTGTGCTGTCTGCCCTGGTACCAAAATTGTACTCAACCCTGTCTGAGCTGCGGTGAGTGGGCCAAGAGAGTGGAACAGGATCCAACATTAACAATAACACCACAGGAGAACCAAAGGGTGGGGCTGCAGCTCCACCTGGCCCCTGGGTCAACCTGTAGGGGTGCCATGGAGGCAGTGCATGTGTGTGTTTGTATGTGTGAAGTAGTGTGGGTTAGACTGCAGGGCAGGAAGCATCTGTTAACAGAGGGGAGCCAGAAGGTACTAGGGTGTATGTGTCAGTATGTATCTGTGCGTGTATGTGTGCGTGTGTGCGTGTGTGTGTGTGTGTGTGTGTGTGTGTGTGTGTGTGTGTGTGTGTGTGTGTGTGTGTGTGTGTGTGTG
>JAQMCX010000012.1:17538558-17609117 GCA_029814765.1 Acanthurus leucopareius
GTGTGTGTGTGTGTGTGTGTGTGTGTGTGTGTGTGTGTGTGTGTGTGTGTGTGTGTGTGTGTGTGTGTGTGCATGCACGAGTAGTTGTGTCAGCATAAGCCAAGTGTTTAGCCTTCCCTTCTGTATCCGGCAGACCTGGCCATGGCCCACCTTCCTCAGGGGCCCAGACAGAGACGCCTTGCAGCTTCCTGTTGTGCACACCCACACATGCATGCACGCACACACACACATACAAGCACAAACAGAACAAAAGAAAAAGTTAATAGTGAACGCAATCAAGTTCAATTGAATTTAAACCCCACTGATGTGTTGCATATTTAAGCTACTGCCTTTTCCTGCGTACAGAAGACGAGGGGTGAATATAAAGGATCAGTAAAGCTGCAGCAGCTCGGTTTCATACCTGCATAGCTGCTCAGCCAGCACTAGAGATGTCGCTGCTATCTCATTAATTAACACTAAATTAGCCTCAAAAATTTGCACTAATTTGTGTTCATACTGTTCTCAGACATCAGAAAGATAAAAGAGTGGTTGCAGAACACAGAAGGGTTGGGAGAGAAAAGATTAATGATGGAGATAGGAGATGGATGAGAAGAGAAAAAGCTGAAACAGCAGAAAATAAATCAACTTTTTTTTTTAATCTACCTGTTGTAAAAGATGGGTTAGAATCTAATGGCCATCAGAAAACATAAACTTTTACATAAACAGCTTCCCTTTTTCAGTGGTAGCCAGTCACCCAGTGCTGCTGGTCCGAACTACCTTGATGTATTAAACTTTGTGCTGCACACAGGTTTAAGTCCAACACTCCCTCTTTTGCTTTCCTCATGGAAATTACCCCAGTCAGGTCTTGAAGTGAGTATGAGAGGAGGGCAGACGGCCTACAGCAGGTTGAATATTCTGTTCAGAAACATTATACGTTGTTAATCAGCAACTACAATCTGCTAACACACACACACAAACACTCTCACTTGATATCAACAGAGAGGAATTTCCACTTAAGCCCGGTTGTAATACCCCCAGCCCTCCAGAGAAGAATACTTGACTCTGCAGGGGTGCCGACCTGTGCTAATTATCTTCTTCATTGTGTAAGCCGCCAGAAAACTGAATGAGTGGTAAAGTCTGTGTGGGACGAATGAGCGTGCAGCCGATTTAGAGCCATTACTTGCCAGAAAATCCAGACTGGCGTAACCTTTTATTATGAGGAGACGGGGATTGAGACTTGATTTAAAGTTTTGTTAATACATTTAAGCCTCCTCTGTTGAAAAATGTGTTTTTTCTTATGTTTATCTCCCCTAAAATGTCAGACATCGGCTGTATTGACTTGTATCCATGTTTGTCTTCTCTATAGTTTGCTGCTAAAGAGGTGTTTTGAACATTACTTTACTGAAATAAAAGATTTATTTGTGCTTCCCCAAATTCAAATCCAGGCAAACAAGCAAACAGCATATTTATTATTTCAGAGTATTTGTTCATATTTTAAAATTTGTCCGGAGGCAGACTTGAACAATTTAAATACTTTATCAATACAGTTCTTCAGTGTCTTGACTTTATTGCCAAGACATTGCCATCAATAATAATACAAACATTTGTCTTTCTTTTACGGAAATATACACATTCAGCTTCAGTTCCAAAAAAAATTTGAGTAACAACACACCTCTGATAAACAGCTGATTCAGGCTGGTGATCCATTGTTCAGGGGTTATTCCCCACGTGTTGGATTACAGTAATGACAAAGAAACACAAAACGTGTCTTTTTCTTTTTCCACTTTCTCTCCATTTACTTATTTTGTTTATCCTTCCTTCCTCCTCTCCCTCTGTGTCTCCCTCTCTCTCTCCTTCATCACTTTCAGACAACAGGGGCAAAAGTCACAGGCCTTTGGCAGTGTTGGTGACAGTATTATTCAGCATCCCGTCTGTCACAATACTGGCACAACAAAATGTGGATACTGCCAACTAATGGCTGTTTATCCTCCGTAGAGGCTTGCCAGACACTCTCTATCCAGGCTAAAAACTCGCCAACCAATGACTGTTGAACCTTGTACCTAACAAACCAGCGCCTGCCAAATCACAGTATGCTGTTTCTTCCTTAAATGACAATAAAATGTGTTTCAGAGAGATTTCCTCGGCAGTGTGTTACCATGCAGAATCCCCCACCTTATGTTGGACAAAGTTTTTTATCTCAAGCTGCCACACTCAGGTTCCAAACATTAATCTCTCATTTTCTCTTCCAAAATTTTTTTTGAGCATATGTTGCTGAGAAAAGAGAAAATTCACAGTTAGAAAAAAAAATCAGCAACTGTTTATCTCAATAATAACTTATTTATATGAATATTTTGCTTCATAAGTGTCAGCTGCAGCCTTGTCAAGTCAATTTTATTTATACAGCACTAAATCATAACATAAGTTGTCTCTAGACACTTAACATATAGAGTAGGTCTAGACCACACTGTAATTTATTGGTACTCAACATTTGAAAGCAGTTCCCATGAGCAGGCACTTGGCGACAACAGCAATACTAAAAAAAAACCTCACTAAAATAGCTTTCTGCTGCTCCCTCAAACAGTATCTTTTGTCTCTTTTTTATTGAGATGAGTTCGACATGTTATAAACTCACTCTAGTTCTTAAAAGGTGACTTCACTGATTTAGTATTGCATTTTT
Source organism: Acanthurus leucopareius (assembly GCA_029814765.1). Taxonomy (NCBI): domain Eukaryota; kingdom Metazoa; phylum Chordata; class Actinopteri; order Acanthuriformes; family Acanthuridae; genus Acanthurus; species Acanthurus leucopareius. Next base: position 17,541,215 of record JAQMCX010000012.1, read on the forward strand.
TTTAAAGTTGGAGGGGCTTGTGAGGAACTGATTTTTTAAAAGAATCATGAGGACCAAAAACAGCAGAGGCAAGCTATTCTGACTTTTTGCCTCTAGTAGCCATCATGAAAAAACTCACTGGATCCTACACATCCCATAATGCAACCTGATAGCATCCTTTATTAGACTCTTAATGCCTGGCCAATGCCTGCAACACATGCTTTCTGTTACATACACATACAGAGAGAATCTATGTGTTTTAATCCTGGTTTGTGTTTATGCACATGTAGCGTGCTCTGCTTGACAGAATTTGAGTCGTCATCTCCTTATGTGGTCCCTTGCCATCTCCACACACAGACACACACACACACACACACACACACACACACACACACACACCCACACACAACCCCCCTCTCTCTCCTTGCCTTTCTCTGTAGCATGTCTGCCTTTGCAGTTGTCACCTCCAATTCTAACTTCAATTCATTACATCTCCTCTTTTCCCCAGCTGGCACACACACACACACACACACACACACACACACACACACACACACACTCGCTCCCTCTATCTTGCTCTCTGGTGGTGCCAGAGATATGGTAGTCTGAACTGAGGTAGAATTGGATTTTTAAGAGAATATTTGAGACTTTTTATCTCCATCTGTTCTCTCCCTTTCACTTCATCCTCATTCCACTCTTCACTGTCAGTTCTGTCTCTATTATACACTCCTCCTCCCTCTCTCTGCTACCTTTTCTCTCTCTCCCAAACATACACCCCCAGTCTCAATCACATGCTACGCTCTGCCTCTGCCTGACTCTGTCTGGTACACTTTTTCTATTCAACCCACTCTTTCTGTCTCTCTATCTCTCTCTCACTCGGTCATATTCCTCCTATACTTGCTCCCATCTCCATCTGTCTCCCTGCGCTGTATCTTAATCCAACCGTCTGTGGACTTGCCAGTAATAGAGCGGAGCATGACTGTGTGCAGAGCCTGTTCAATAAGCTCAGTGTAAGTTTTAGTGACTGGAGCCCATAGATGCATGCACTTCACATATGAGTGTGTGTATGTGTGTATATTTTCCACTCTTTAACGCTTGTGTGTGTGTGTGTGTGTGTGTGTGTGTGAGTGTGTGTTTCCCGACACCATCCTCCTCTTACGACATGAGACCGAATCAACAGTGGCCTCGATTGATCAAAGCTTTCTGCAGTGCTACAGGGGCTAAATCTGGAGCTTCAGAATGTGTGTGTATGTGTGTGTGTCTACCGTTCCAGACAGAAAAGCCAATGTTCTCACCTGGCTGAGGCTACTTGCAGTCTTTTCATTCCTCCTTGCTTCTTTTGATGCAGAATTGGGCGAGGGAGCAGAGACGGGGGCAGGATCAGAAGTGGGGCTTTGATTCAATAGTGGGAAAAACGTAAGAATGGAATATATCTCCCCCTGTAAGAAAAAAAAAAAGAGCAAGAGTTGAAATGGAAAGTGGGGAAGGTGACAACAGAAGGTGACAGGTAGCAAGACCGGTGTAGTGACAGGGAAACTGGAGAGTAGAGGCTGTAATGTGTGAAGCATTGGACATAGAGAGAGATGGGAGAGTTAATAACGAAGACAATCAAAGCAAAGAGGTAAGATCAGTCGACAGTGCGAGGAGACAGAGCGACTCGCAGAGCCGGGGCATGAATAAACCAGTGGAAATCAGATTCAGACATCAAGTTAAGTGTTACATCAAAGGCAGGATAACTCATTTGTGCTGTGAGACCGTAGCTGCATCGGGTCTTTGTCTTTGTGTGGAGGTGAACTGCTGCTGTCTGTGGATGTGGTTTCTGGTGTAACAACCTGCTCTGAGCTAACTCAGCAGCTGTTATGAACAAGACATATGCTAACAGCTGACGTTTCCTGTTTTAACATGTGATTATGTTATGATTATATAATGAGATGGGGTTTTTTTCATGGTATTTACCTCTTAAAAAACACCTTTTCTTCTGATGATTTAAAGCATGTTAAGTGTTGAAGGTAGGAAACTCCTGCCTATTGCTCTATTGCTATATTTAACATACTCTTTGGTTGTATTTCACTGTTAAATGATGGGAGTGTTAATGATGGCCGATGGTAGTTTACCACTCAACTCATGTCAAGGCAGTTTGCCACTGCTGACATCTACAGGCCGACTACGTTCATGTCAGATACTCAACTGATGACCTCACAATCCATTACCATGCCCGTGTTTACTCAGCTGTAGGCTTATAAGTCGTGTATAGCTGCTACTTTCAACAAAGAAAGTACTAAAACAGGACTTAATTGTTATTTCCCTTAAACCTTTAGAGCCTCTGCACATTTTCTGGCAGGAATGAGCTGGCGACTCAGTCATTTGGGATAATTTTTTTTTTCTTTTTTGGGTGAGAATGATGCTTGAATAAATGTTGGTCAGCATTAGCTCTATTTTTATCTGTCTTCAGCATGATCATAAAGCATGAACAGAATGACCAACCTTTAAATCTAACCCTGTCTTAAGATGCTTTATTACACTTCAGCATCTGTTCGGAGACACTGAACAATATCTCTTTCTCCATCATACTGTGATGTTTTTGTGTTCTCTCTGCAAATGCGCAACATTGTCTTTAAATATTCATAAAGCTTTGTTTGTGTCATTGTTTGTTAAACCCATTTTAATTATCTTTCTCATCAGGATTCATCAGCTTCATCACATTTTCTTTAATTACCCCGCTAAGCCATTCGTCCTCTTTATTATTCAACCTAATGTGTCATTCTCGTCCGTTCCTCTCTCTCTCGTTCTGTGTGTTGATTTATACATCTTTGACATGCTCCATCTCTTTTGATAAATTGTCTGTCATTATCTGAGGTCTCTAGCATGTCCTGCCATTTAAGCATTAAATAATATATTTGCCTCCTAACGAAGCCAACACTAGTATTAGGTCAATAAACTATTACCTAGTAATCCATGCAAAACATAATTTAAGTTTAAGTAGTAGCACTGCTTAAAAACAGATTTAGCTTTTACCACGCCCTCCTTCTATCAGTGTGTTTTAATGGTGTGGCCCCTTCTGGGACCCTTAACAAACCAATTCCAGACTAATATTCTAGACAGTCCAGGCCTCATCCATTAAAGTCTTCACGTTTCCCAAAACAACTCTCTTTGCATTGACCTACAACGTAGCAAAGATTATCCCAACACTTAATTGCCTTTGGGAAAGCCACTCTTCTGTCTGTGTAGCCAAATGGCCAGTCTGGGCTTTATAGCCCATTTTATCACTGAGGAAATAGGGGGAACAGAGCACTCAGGCGCACGGCTAGTTAATCTCATTGTTAAAATTGGATGCAATAAGTGAACCAGAGTTTGATTTTTACTGGAGGGAGAAAGAAGACATGTTTGGAATGTTTTGATTTCAGGTCCACATAAAGACAAAAATAATCAGAAAGCAAGCTTAAAAGAAAAAAAATGGACAATCGTATATCCGTTAATGTATTTCCCTCTCTGGAGGGAGGGATGTGTATTTGTTGGTCTTTGATGGATTCAAGTAAAATACACAACTAATAAATTATATAAGTAAAACTTGTATATATTTAGAAATATCCTTATTTCATTTCATTCTAACCACAAAGCTTACATAAGTTTCAGTAGGAGACTATAACTGATTAAAAAAATGCATGTATGCACATCACTGAAAGAAAGTTTTTTAAATATACAGCAATATCAGAAGATGATTACCTGTATAACTCATGTCTCAGATTATTGCCCAGCCCCTCCAGTTGTGTTCTTTGTTTGTGATTTTAGCTAATTATTCATCTGTAAGCTACTGAATTAGGGAACAACTTGATGTTCTGACATTTTCAGGTCTCTTCCTACCCAGCTTCAGCTGATGCATCTTTCTCAAGTTGAACCTTTTCCCACCCTTATTATGATTAATAATGAGGTTAATTTCTCTGGAGCTAATCAGACTATATAAGTGAATGGTGTTGTTAAAACTCAGCCTGTTTGACTGCAGCATAACATTTAGAGCCAGCCTGATCCTCCCATGATTGTGCCCGCTCCTTGACATGATAGAATTGTACAGCTAAAGGAACCTTGCCCATTTATATTTAATCTACTAACTCTCATCCTTAATGCATGAGGAGAATGGAAGACCCCCTAAACCCCCACACACACCCCCCATGTCTCGGCCCGCTGGGAGAAGGAAAGAGGAGGATTAGAGCAGGATTAAGTCTGTGGTGTGAATAGGAGCCACGAGACCGCCACAATTATTCACTCCCCCCCATCACTCCCTCATCTGACTCCCACCTTCCATCCTTCCCTCACCCAATCATTCATTCAAAACAGAAATACTCCCTCTGTCTGTCTCTCCTTGCCCTGTTTCATTCATTTTATCCTCTGGCACCTCCAAAACACACAACTGAGAAGAGCTTTGTTTGTCATATCTAACCCAAATCTTATCTCTTAAAGTCTTTTTCTTAGTTAGGAAATAAATCAGACAAAAGGGAGCATGAGCTGCAGCAACTGTAGGATTAGATCACAAACACTCCTCCAACCAGGATTTCTTAACAAAGAAGAATCAGAACCTTGGCTGATTCAGATTTTTTTAAATGCTTCCTGCTCCAAAGACGTGCATTTTCTGTTTCGTGTTTCTGTTTTTTTGACTTTTTTAGTAACTTTTCCCTGAGTCCTGATCGGCTCAGCATTTTGGCACATAACCTTCTCTGTGCGTGTCTGTGGTTTCAGGTGAATATATTAAATGGATGCAGGGTCAGGAGCTTCATCACTGACTTATAACCGCTCCATCACACAGAAATCAATAAGTATTTACCTTTAGTGAAATTAAGAATCACTCTCTGTCCATTTGCTCGTTATTCTGTCTCTTCTTATTCACACACAAACACAACAAACTAGCAGTCTAGCACATTGGTCAATGGCAGGTATCGAGGATAAGAGTAGAAAATTTTTCTCTTTTCTGTTTATGTGTGATTTAGTTAATAATATCAGCAGTCTGGGATTAGGTGTTACCTGTGGTTCAATAAGCAAAAACACAAAAGACATTGCACCAATATACTTAATAGGGGAATGGATTTCACTGAGATGCTCCTTAAATCACAGTAAAATGGTATCAGAGACCTGCGAGTAGGTATGTGTTTGTTAATGTAGAAATATCACACTTTTAATTTGAATCAGTGTTTTGCTAATAACACTATTTTCACTGAAACATGTGGGTGCCAGTGAGAAGTACAGAAGGACCCAAAATATATGAATAATTTAGCTAAATAATACATAAATGCAAGGGTGTGTGGTGCAGAAAGAGGAGAATAGATGCATGTTTAGAGTTTATTAGTGCCAAACTTATGTTACTTTATTTTTACAATGACACATTTAAAGATTTCCAGTGTATGTGAGTGTGTGTGTGTTTGGATCTGCAAGGCCTAGATGCTAAAAAAAAGGCTGATATTAAGCCATGTGGTAACTCAAAATAGTTCAACTACTCTTAACAATACTGATTTCCATCACGTCCAGGGCTTCATACCAGCTGATGACGTAAATAAATAATCAGTGCATCTGTAAGTCAGTCCATAAATTGCTTTTGCTTTCACCACAGTGTAGCTCCATGTACGAAATCTTAAAGCTCAGTTTGCTCATCTCTTGTTAAAGGAAAGAGCTGGTCATGTATAAATGGACACAACATTTAAACACCATGTTTTCCTGGGCTGTAAGAATAATATCAGTAGATGATCAGTACATGTAGTACACAATGTGGTAAAAAGGGATTTGATGTAATGATTTAATAAAATGTAAATGCAATCATGAAAGCAAGGTCAATAACAAAAGAAGGACAAAGCAGCTGAATCTGTGCAAATTTGTGTAGAGAAGTGACAACTAATTACAACAATACAGCTACATCAAAGGGCTCCACCTTCTATAAGAACAATGGAAACTATATTGACATGAGAGAGATATTATATTCTGTTTCAAGTGCATCTGCATTTGTCACCTCAAGCAACTTGTGTCATTTTACAGAAGCCCTGTACATGACTATAATTTGTAATTTAAATTGTTTTTAGTCTTGGGTCTGTGGACGCCTAACTGTTGTTTGTCTACCAGAATAAATGATGATTTAGGACACAGCTTTTAAGTTCCTAATGTTTTGGAAATCCAGTTTACATGAATTCATCAAAATTAGTGTCTCTTTTAATTAATATGTGACACATTAAGTACAAGCTACTGAACTTCAGAAACTCCGCCCTTAAGTGCTGTGTTTTCCTGCAGGCTTTGGGGAAGGGGGGTTGGGTTAAGTGCTGATGGGGTCGTACAGTACAAGAGGACTGAGGGGGCAGCACCCCGAGACTCAACGTCTTTAATATTACATGTAGTGACCGTGGTTCATCGAAGCCTCAGCCGGTTTTTGAGCTTCAGTTTGGTTCTGTGTCACATCGCACGTTCAGCTGTTTGTGTGAGCGTTTAAGCAGGCGTTTATGTGTGTGTTTGGATGGCCATCGCTGTTTAATGTGGCGATGGAGGAGGTGTGCTGTAGGATTGCTCGTTGTCGCAGGAGAACTTCTTCTCTCACCTTGACTCTGCCCCAATCCAAACTGGTAAGACTTGAAAATCAGAGGTTTGGCTTTCTTCTAGGCCAGAGGGGGCATCAAATCTATTTTTCCACCTGTCCAGGAAACAGGCCTAAAACCATCTTCTTCACTTTATTGAAAACTCCATGTTAAACCTCCTCTACAATAGTGTTTTCTGTGGCAGCCTTTGTAGAAACATCTTCTTTAGTTTTGCTTTCATCCTAATCTAAGATTAAAAAAAGATTAAGTATTATCGTCATAAGATGTCTGACTTTATATGATAAATCTGGGAGTAAATCTTGGACTTGACCTGTAGTTGACCTGCTTGTACACTCTGTATAAAGGTGTCTGAAATGTTTCGATGTGTAGCATGATTGTTTTTGAACTTTGTAGGGCTTCTGAGTCCTTCACCATTGAATTTCTGCATCTCCAAAGAGGCAGAATATTTGTGCATTCTTTATTATGTACTTAATGTAATCCTAGCAACCGTTTTTGTCACTTGTTCAGTGTTTCTATGGCTGCCTGACTGACAACTTTGTCTCATTCTAGATCTGAAGGGTATATTTGAGAACAAGCTCTTGGCAATTTTGAGTCTGGACTGTGCAATTTTCACAAAAGATGATAACAAAATTGAAACAAATAAATTTTGTTTGCATCAACGTTTAAACTTTGCCTTTGCAATTTTTTTTCTTATCATAAAGTAAACAAACTGACCACTACAGACAGATTTGCTCAAGGAATTTAATATGTGTTTGTTGTTGGCTTGTTGGCTGTGCTGATTTAATTGATTAAATGGGGATCCTGTGCTTGTGTAAGCGTAACTATAGCCTGTTCCTGTCTTTGGTTGTGTCTGTAAATAGGTCTGGTTGTTTTTGCTTTGCCTCTTCGGTGTGTATGCGTTAAAAAATGGTGTGTGACTTGTCTGCCTTAAAGAAACTAAGCAATGCTTATCTACATCCTAATGAAACAGCCACTGCCCAAATGTGCAGTTTTAATTTTGTTAAAACACACTAAAAATTTAAAATCAGTCCTCCATCTTTAAACTTCTTCTGTCTATCAGAAATCATGAAAACCTCAAGCTGACGATCACCATAATTTGGCTGTTGAAGTGTCTTCCTCTCCATCATTTCCATGTCAATTATGTTGGAGTAGGTTATGTCAAACAGTGCCAAACCACTTTGGCTTCCAGTCCGATCAAACACTCTTGGTCGTCTGTGTGTGTTTGTAAACTCATATGTTTTGCTTCTGTTTAATCTCACATCTTCTCCGCCTTCTCTGTTTTTGTCTCCTCCTATCTCTCTCTCTCTACCACTTCCTATCTGTCTGAATAGCTTCCTGCCGACCTCAATAAGATGCACCTAACAGACCACGCTCACCAGCAGGTGATGCACATGCCTCCCAGCCAATCAGGATGCAGCATCGCCAGCGACTCGGGAAGTAGCAGCTTATCTGATATTTATCAGGTGGGTGCCTAAATTCTTGTTTAAATGATTTTATCTTTCTCGAGGTTTTTTGGTTGGTTTTGAAATCACATCAACCACTAACAAACTCATGGTTGTTTGGGGTTTTATTCTAATGATGATGAGGCTCCAGGTCCACAAAACTTTGTGTTTTTTGAGTTTGCTAAAGAAGTATGAACTTTCACTTGTCATATTCTCTCCCTTATGGGGAAATTTGAATGATAATAAGAAATGTTTCGGTAAATTTAGAGTCTAAACAAAGTTTTTCTCCTCCCTGCCACCATTGTCACATTAAAAAAAAGCAACATCAAAGATCTGTCAAATCCAGTGAAAAAACCTTGTCTCTTCCTCCACCACACTGCGACAACATCTGGTCTATGGCAAAAGTGTTTTACCCATGAAGGATTCTCCTCAGCTTGATTTGCTCCAATTCTGTCGGCCTACCTGTCGCATATCTGTCAGCCCTCCACCCTCCCTCCTTGTAATTCCTATCTCGCTAATTATTGTGCATCACCCTCTGTACTTCCTGCTGCGGATGAAAGGTCACATGCAGGAAATGAATCTAACCTTTCAAGCTCTGTACCTGTACCACAGGTATTCGAAAGCTGTAAGATCATCAGTGTTGCTGGGTTTCAATCAATTTGCAGATATTTCTTTGGTCTCCTTCCATGCAGTGTGGAGTATGAAATTCCTTAAACAGTTTGGATGTCAAATTTGGATTTCCCAACACAGGAAAGTCAGGACTTTTTTTGGAGCATGGGACTTAATTTCACCATTTAATTTCTTCCCAGTTCTCTTTTTGTCATTAAGAAAAAAAAAACATTTATTACCTAATACAAAATAAACACACACTCTCATTTAGTTAACACCAGAACATGAAAACTGATGATTTTGCTCCTTAAATGTAAATTCATTCATTTCATTAAATCCTAGTACACTGTGCTAAAGGTTCATTTTAATATCAGCAAACCAGGATGCTTTTTGACAGCTGCATTCATTATATTTGACTCCGTCTTCTTGTATTAGTTTTACCTTTAATTGACATTTATGAGCATTCAGCAGCTCAGTGTGCTTTGGAATTAAAAGCCTCTGCTGAGTGCAGTGTATTTATTAAAAGGCTATGAATCAATAATCCATGAAAGGATACATGTCAAGGCTGTAATCTCATCATACTAATCCCTGAAACCTCCTAAAAATCCCATCTTTACAAAGAAATTGTTACAAATCCTTTTATTCTTGAAAGGTGCTGCTGTATTTCAGTTTGCTTCTCTTTTTTTACAACCTTCATGCCATATTCTTAATATGTGTGCATATGGGTTGGGAGGGGTTTTCATGTGACACCAGCTTCCTACCATTGTTAGCATTCATCACTGGAACTGGTGAGGTCTATTAGCTATGAACTAATGAGCTAGTTACAAGTTAATGAGCTGGTGTGATCAATGGGCACTGCTGGCCACGGGACTAATGAGCAGGATTCGGTGAGGAATGTTAACAATGCATATATATAAAAATTTTATTTTGCTCACATTTTAGCAACTCCAGGGTGAGAAATATCATCAGTGAAGTGCAGGTACATAATTCCCCAGCCACACTGCCAAGCTAATGTGGAGACCTCAGTCTGTATTCAAAATTTATCTTATTATCTGATTATGTTGCATTTATAATGAGGATTTTCACAAAAAAAAGTTTCAACAAAGAAAAGATACATAATAAAGAAAAAGTTCTATGAAAAACACATCAAAAGGTACAACTGAGACGTTCAGAAATATTAACAAGTCTCCTGCAAATTAACGTCTGGGCTGCACTACTTACGTCAAAAGTGTTGTGTTCAATAGAAAACAGACTAAAACGACATAAATCAGATATTTTTCCCTCTTCGTCTGCTGTAACTTCCCTCCTCCGCCTGTCTGCGTAGTGTTTGCAGATTGATGCAAGTCAGGTCGGTCCGGGTCAGACGTTTAACACCTGAGACCTGATCTCTTCATCCTGAGATTAGATATTAATCACACGGATCTGATCCCATCAGCTTGTCGCTGACCCAGCTCTGTGTTTGTTTACATCTGTCTTAAAGTACTGACCCTCCAGTCAGCTGTGGTCCTCAGCTGTCAACACAACAGACTGTTTTTCTTTTTGGTGTCTCCAAATCATTTTTTCCTGATTTTCTTTCTGTCTCTCTCTCTCTCTCTCTCTCTCTTTCTTGACCTAATAAACAGTCATACACTTTATTCACTTTCTCTACTTACAACTCTTTGACTTTTTTCTGACTCACTATGCTCTGTTGTATTCCTGCCTTCAGCTCTTTCCCTTCCTTGCATCCATCTCTGGTCAGTCACCCTCTATTCTTCTATTATTCTCTGCTTTCTTTTCAGTCCTGTGAGCTATGTGTGTCCTAAATTTCTGGTGGATTCCTCCTTCATTTTTTGTTTCTTCACTGTCTCCATTATTCTGACACAACTGTGAAACATCGGGGGTTTGGACAGATTTGATGGCCCTTGTCTCTAAAAAAATGTCCTCCTGGTTTGAACACGTCCTGAAACCAGGGGACTTGGACTAAAAGGGCAGATCCTGCATTCTGAATAAATGAGGCCTCCCGAAATTGAATTGCAGTATATGTTACAGGTAGAGGTTCAGAAAACAAACGTGAGGTGTTTTTGCCTCAAGATTGCATGGCTTCTCTTTCCCACTACCATAATGCCTCTATTTTTCAACAAGTTTAAATGGAAGGACGGGATTTAGTAACTTTCATAAAGCCTCTATGTAAGAGCATGGAGCTTTTTCTGTTGTGATTTATGGTAAAAAGTGCCCTTTTGGCCCTTTTCTTGTCTTTTCTTTGTCTTTTTTTTTCGCCTGAGGAATACATGTAAAATAATATCCACTAAGAATCAATAAGTCAAAAGTGTCACAAAGGTGGTGATCCACAAAAAATAATTAAACCATCAAAGGTCATTGTGTCTCTTTATATATATATGTATATATTTTATTCATAGTCTACTTGAAAATGTTGATTTAAATAGATTATCAGGAATAATTTGAGGCACAGACCAGGATAAAAATTGGATGGTATCTCTTTGTTTTAAGGCCTACCTGTAAGCGCTAACAGATGGCCTGCAGGACTATCACTTCCACAGGAGAGCTCCTCTTTTCACCTCTCGGTTGACAACTCAATTCCCGCCTGACCTGGAAGCCCCTATGCCGCTTTAGGAGCATACTCTGCCAACCATCTGTCTGCCCCTCACAGGGGGAAATATGCTGGAATATGAATTATTTCTGCTGGATTTAAATATTTGGCTGTTGGCGTCCATTTCCTGGTTGGAGACTTGGTGTCGGGGTATTAGCTCAGGGTCACAGGTACAGCTGCTCATTCCAAGGTCATTCTTCATGTGTCGTCCAGCTGATGCATCACTGAAAATGGAGGGGAAATGAAATAAAGCAAAGCAAGCACAACTTTGAGTCAAGACTACTTTTTGCCTTGCTCCATCTTCTTTTGTGCTGCTTTCATATCCCCATAATTTAACATTGATCACTCATTGCCAGCATCTGTATGCCAACGTCTGATTAACCTTAAACCTCATTTTGACTTGCCTGAAACTGAATACCACTTTCTTAAACTGGAGCTCTATTTCAAGGCCTGCAAACCATTTTGTCATGGTACACATCACTGCTCCAGTATTCATTTCTAGGTCATATTATAACTTGATTTATTGCTTCAGATAGTCCTTTTTGAGTCTGGCAGGCTCAATCTGAAGGCAAATAATACTCAATCTAGTATATGAGGTTCGGAAAATTTATAAAAAGTAGTTCTTCAGTGTTACTTAAATTAAGGTTCTTCATTTTTTTCTCTTTTTTTTGCTGTAAGTTGCACACAAAAACTTTTCGACAGACTTATTCTTAACTTCTCCTCATGTTAACAATGATGTCTTCTGTCACTGTCTTTGCTGCAGGCCACGGAGAGCGAGCTGGGAGATGTGGACCTGTCCGGACTCCCAGAGGCTGCAGTTGACAGCGAGGAAGAGGAGGAGGAAGATGAGGACCTGGAGAGAGCTTCAGACACTCTTCTGGGCCGAGACCTGGTCCGAGAGTGTCTGGAAAAAGAACCAGCCGATCGCAACGACGATGACATTGGTGAGTCTGACCCTCAGCTGCCCTTCGTGTTTTTCTATCTAATGTGTCTGTATGTTTGCTTTCATTGTTCTTTAGAGCTACACAATTGCTTGAGGTTATTATTATTATTATAAGATCAACTTCATTATAATGAAATGAGGCACTGACACTGTGTGTGCCTGCGTGTCACACTTGAGAAGGACCGTACGTTGCTATTTTCAGACTCCATGTACATGAGAAAGTGCTCTTATAGACACCATCTATCATTCAGTAAGCACAGAAGAGATACGCAAATGTCTCCTGTGCGAAAAAGACCCCTAACAGTGGTCTCTAAACACCAGTGCCCTTCCAGTGTGTATTTTTAAGCTGGCAATCAGAGAGAGGATCTCATTAGCGGGATCCAGTGGGCTCCTGGAGGAGAAGGTGACCACATCAGAGAGCTGAGAGAAGTCGGAAAGGCCTGGCCCGCTGTGTGCCTGCTGGGAGGCTGGCCTTCTCATGGCCTTCAGCACTGATTGGTTATATTCAGCTCATTCAGAGGACAGGGATACTGTAGAGGAAAGGATGTGCCTGAGTTCAACTCCTGTTCACAAAGTGTTTAAAAAAATATGAATTTAGAAGTTAACTTGAGTTGAGTTTGCTGGTTTGCTGTGGTCAAATAAAAGCCTTTAGTTTGATGAGAAGTGTTATTTTTCCATATATAAGCTTAGCTGGAGTAGTTTTTTTCTGTTTAGCTGTCAAGATAACAATCAGTCTAAACTGGATTTTTCTCCTCTGATAAACTTTCAACCATCTGGAACTTTTAAACTGTTTAAATACACCAACATGGTAATTACTTAAAACACTCTGGCTGTTTATCCCGTGTTTTAAAAGACCAAAGGAAAGTGGTAACAGAGATTAAGAAGGCGAGAGGAAATGAATGAGGCGATAAGAGGAGGGGGGGGTAAAAGTGAGCCACAGAGCCTGGCTGCATACTGATGACCAGACGAGAGGGAGCAGGGTGTGAAACTTTCTCATCAGGCGTGACAATCTTTACCATTAATAGTTTGGCCTGATCAAAATAGTATGATTAAGACAGTATGTTTGTGAGCTTGAGGTCACTGGATGGAAACGAACGAGATTTACTCTGATACATGTGTTTATGTCATTATGTCAGATTTCTGAGTGGGGTTTGCTTGAAGCAGCGACTATTTAAAGTCCATCTTTTGTCTCAGAAATGCTGTTGTTGAAAACCTGAGAATTAATGCTGTAAATACACAATCCGCACTGATAAAAGCTCTTTGCATATTTCACAAGAGTTTGTGTTTTTTTCCCTCTATAGAACAACTGTTGGAGTTCATGCACCAGCTGCCTGCCTTCGCCAACATGACCATGTCGGTGCGCAGAGAGTTGTGCAGCGTCATGGTGTTTGAGGTGGTGGAGCAGGCTGGCACAGTCATACTGCACAACAAACAGGAGGTATGAATGAACTCGCAGCACACACAGAATTATGTGAACAGAAATGAACCACGGTGTATTACAAGGCCCTTTTAAAATCTGAGAATGTTTTGAAATTGATGCCCTGAATTTAAGGCTCTAAGAGGTATTCACAATATTTCTTATGGAGTAATTAGAGTTATTATTTTTTCATGTGATCAGCTTCTTTTGCTGCACGTCCTATGTAGATTAGCCAATAACAGAGTAATTATAGAATGCAATATGTGTTTTGTTTTTTATTTATCTCCTTCATTAACACAACTATTCTGAATTCCCAACACTTAGACTCTTAAATTACTGTTTGTCAGAAACAAGATGCGTTTGTTGGCCCGCTGATTCTTAATTGGATCATTTAGGTAATTAGGTTTTAAAGATCTTAAATTTGTCTTAATGTGGCCTGCAGAATGGTGACATAACCTTCCAAAAAACACAAAAATATACACAAGCACGAAGGTAATTGTAATGAGTCAGCATGTGTGAACATGCAGTAGTACCTAAAATGGAAAATAAAGAAAAGATAGAAGAGAGAGCACACAAAAAATGCACTTAAATACAGTAAACCACATGTGTATACACACATGCACACACACATGCACACTGAGGTAGCAGAGAGAGTTGTTAGTGTTGACATGTTTCCGTGTGTACAGGCACACACCTCCTCACTATCACCCAGTCTATCCAAAGCCAGTTCACACAGAGACGCTGGTATGTGCAAAGTCACTGCAGAGTAAAAGCCCCGTCAATCACCGGAGCCGCTACAAAGCTAATTAATTAAGTTACATGCCTGAGAAACGGGAGCTCCGTCATGGCTGTTTGGTTGCATACAGCAGCATTAGAACCGACAGGGTGATAAAAGGCAGTGAACTGCCAGCCGCCAAGCTCATGCAGGACAGGAATCCACATCAGCGGGACAAAACCATCCACATACACACACGCACACACACTTACAAATAGGCTGAGTGGATCATATGGGTGTCTGTGCTTCTATACCATCTGTGTCGAGTCTGGTTGATGGACGGGTCTCCTCCGCTCTGTCTGTCTCTCTGCGGTCTCTGTGTTGAAGGTCAAAGAGAAGCACTCGGCTCCTCTCACAAGTGAACACAACTCTGCTAAGTGACTGAAAGAGGGAATGGAAAATAAAGAGTCTTAAGTGGTCTGACAGAAGTAAAAAGAGAGGGAAAGTGCTTCAGAGGACAGAAAGGAAGAGAAAATTGAAACATAGGGAGCAAACAAGGGATTGTCGGTGTGCCTCTGAGGAGTGAAACCAGCTGAAGTTTCTCAACTTATCATTTTATTTGAAGAATGGGGAGTCATCCACCTTTGCAAGCTGCTAAATATATGCATGATAAAAATTCATAGCATATATGTAATGAAGAGTGTTGAATTCATGCAAATGTTATGAAATGGCCTTATTTTCAATATAGATGCGGTTGATTACCTCACCTCACCTTCTTTATTAACATTTCATCATCGGTGAGAAATAGGGAGAGTGAGAGGCTGCCTCTAAGGGAGACAAAGTGAGAAGCACTGAGAGAATTGGAGATTTGCTGGGTGAGAAACAGTGAGAGAATGAAAAGGCAATGAAGAGGAAATATCAGTTTTAGTTGCAGAGGGAGCCCAGGGCTGGTTCACCCTCCCTCCACCCGCTCACACCAGGGATGAATGGCTTGTTATATTATGCCTGCTAGCATTTCCTTTTTCAAAAGCCACCACTAGAGACACAATACCTCTTCAGCACCACACTCATCCCTCACACAACCCACATTATACTCACAATATACTAAATGTCAGCTCGTGAAATATCGCCACTTTAACAGTCATTCTTGTGCAGCCATGCAGTGATATCCTCTGTGCTCTTTGAAATCTAATGATTGAATATAAAGCTGCATCAAGTGATGTTAATGATGAGTCTTGCTGATCCCCAGTCAGAGCATTATAATATATTATAGTTGTGTTACAAGAGTACTCTAAGCGCTACAAGATATAAATTACGCAACAATATGCAGCATAGTGACTGTGTGGGGGGAAAAACATGAGTGGAAAACAATAAGAAGATCAACAAGCCGGCACTAACGCTGGCAGTAGAACTCGTGCAGGACAAAAATACCATAACAGTGTATGTTTAATGTCTGCAGCTGGACCTGTGGTATGTCATCCTGAACGGCGCGGTGGAGATCAGCCATCCAGAGGGAAGAGTGGAGACTCTTTGCATGGGCAACAGTTTCGGCATCTCACCTTCTTTGGACAAACAATACATGAACGGAGAAGTTCGCACCAAGGGTGACGACTGCCAGGTAAAAAATGCCTAAAAAAGGAAAAAAGCTTTTTATTATATATCATATATAGCAAGAATATACACTGACAGCCTAACAACATAACTGTGAGACAAACTGTTGATAGTATTTTGGCTTAAAAACAAACATCTTTGCTTGCACCAAGGCAGACCGAAGACAAGAGTTTGTCAGGATGTAACTATAAATAAAGTTTAATTTATTTAGCAAGTAAGATAAGAACTGTCATGCATTGATGATTACAACAGATAACCAGACTGACCCGTGAATGTTTTTGCATTATTTTAAAATTAATTTGTATGATGCGAAGGAAGTGTTTCCTTTTTAATCTTTCTAATCTTATCGCTGCGTGACCACATTTTGCAAAGTGTCACAATATGCGCACAAACTTAGGTCCTTTTTTTTTCACACTAAGTTTGCTGCCACAATTAACAATTTTTTTATCTTTCATTTTTAGATTTCTTTTATTTAGTTCAAAAGTTCATCTTTAATACACAGAACTTTGGTCATCACATGACTCTTTTATGTTATCATAGTGTGATGTTTTTCTCAGATGACTATAGAAATAGCCTTGCAGGTTTTTCACAGAAAGCCAGTCTTGATATAGAGCTTGCATGCAATGTCAGTGAGTTTACAAAGGTAAAAAAAAAAAAAAAGGGCTAGCATGTGCTTGCAATAACCTCTGTTCTCACTGGCCAGTTTCTCCACTGTACACACCATTTCCTGTCTTCAGATACAGAGGAACTTGCAGAGGTAGGGCTCAGTGAAGCAAATGCAGAAATTGACAGTTTGCATAAGAAGAGAGTGGCAAGTTGACAGTGCTTTAGGGAGAGACAAGTCATGTCCTGCACTTTTTGTTCGGTTTATTGTAGTTTCACATTAGTTTAGCTCAAGTGTCAGAATTGAAGTGGAGGATGCTTCTGCAAAATGGCTAGTTGAGAGGGTTTTTGGACCAGCGGAGGTACTTTGTTATAGAGTTTAGCGTAGTGTGAGGAATATCGGTTTTGGACCTTTCTTCCTTCGTCCACCCATCCTTCCCATGCCTCTCTCTACCCACCATCATGCGTCTTCTGTGCTGTTGTTTGAGTACCCGGCTGTGGTGCAGAGCAGTGTTTTGCTCTACTACAAGTTCATCCGCTTTCCTCATGTCATCCTCGACCAGTTCGTCTGCATCGCCCAGGAGGACTACTGGCGCATCCTCAACCATGTGGAGAAGAACACGCACAAGGTGGAGGAGGAGGGGGAGATAGTGATGGTGAAGGAGCACCGCGAGCTTGACCGCAGCGGTACCAGGAAGGGACACATTGTCATTAAGGTAAGTGATTTTTAATGTTAATTTTGCTGCACTTAAGTGTCTGCTGAAATATCTATGAGGTGAATTCACTTTGAATAGAAAAGCAGGGATGCAGGATTGTGTGTAGTTAAAACGTAAGGTGTTTCACTCAGGGCTAAACCTGTGTTAACTAACTCAATATTGGAATACATTTAACCTTGTTTGGATGGAGACGAGTCAGGGCAGGTTTAACGTTCAGGTTAAGCTGCATGCCAGGAACCTACTAAGAATGTTTAATCTCACCTTAAGCTTGGGTTAACATAACCAACTTCTTAACCGAGAAAATCAAGTTATCCCCTTTTGTTTTTTCTTCTTTATGCACTAAATACACTGATATGCCCTGGATTGATTTGAGTACCACCTCATTATGAATCGACCATGCCCTCACATGGAGTAACTTGCGAAAACGTCAATGCAACTCCTCGGTGTTCTTTGTTGATTGTTTAGAGGCACCGTTAGCACTTTTAGTGTTTGCCGGAGCATTTTCTTGTACGCCGCATCGCAAAGCGCTCCAAGGCCTTTTGATCCTTCTCCCAAGCCTCCAGAGGCAGCCAGGTATTGATCGGATAATGGGCCTGAATGATACTCTTGGCCACCTCTCCGAGGAACGCTGTTGGCTCCAAACACACATCCAGTGGAGATGAGTCAATTCACAAGTGTTAGCATTTCCGCTTCTGTTTTTGGCTTTGTTCTTTTTGTGTCAGACAAAAGTGGATGCCTTTTCAGTTTCTGTTCCCTGTCAAAAAGAATCGTTTCCCTCTACAGCTCTGATAACATTACCAAACTCACTGAAACCAGAGGAGTCGAGTTTGTGTGTCTCTGACAGTTTATATCTGCTGCTAACATTTACAATGAAAAGAATCCGGCAAAGAAATAAAACATTTGGTCCCAGTACATTAAGTTTCAGTCTTCTACCAATCCAGCAAAAACAGCATACCTCAGCAACAAAAGCTCAAGTGCACTTATATAATAGAGCTGTTTTGTGTTTGTGTGTCTGTGTGCGAGTGTGTGTGTGTTTTATTGATGGGTGACTGACAGCTCAGTTCAATAGCTGCATCTTTATAGTTTATGTCCTTGTCACTTTTATGATTAATGTCGACATCATTTATTCAAATTGGTGCTCTTGTGCCAGCTCGCCTCAGTATGTGTGTGTGTGTGTGCCTCTGCATGTGTATGGTTTTGTATGCTTGTGTCATGTGTGAGTGTCTGTATTGATTATTTGTGCTCTTGTGTCATTTCAGCTGTCCTTCACCTGCACGTGAGCCTTTATGTTTTTCTTTGTGTATCATAATGTGAGTGTGTATATATTTTTTTTCACCCCAGGGAACCCCTGAGCGTCTGATCATGCACCTGGTGGAGGAACCATCAGTGGTGGACCCCACCTACATCGAAGACTTCCTGCTGACCTA
Organism: Acanthurus leucopareius; assembly: GCA_029814765.1. Lineage (NCBI taxonomy): Eukaryota > Metazoa > Chordata > Actinopteri > Acanthuriformes > Acanthuridae > Acanthurus > Acanthurus leucopareius. The sequence continues at coordinate 17,559,827 of JAQMCX010000012.1, forward strand.
CAGGACCTTTCTATCAAATCCCATGGAGGTCGGCAGAAAACTGCTAGAGTGGTTCCAGGTGGACAGCCTCCGGGACACGGTGAGTTTGTGTTTGTTCAGCTGCTTTTGGTAGTTTCTGGTAAGCGCCTGTCTGCACCAAGAGAGAAGGAAAATAAAAGTTTAGAAAGTTTGTCTGCCAGCAAGATCTGTATGCATATCTGTGCCTTTGAGTTTGTGTGTGTTGTCCAAAGAAAAGGTCAAGTGGGTCAGTTGGCTGGGATTGGAATTTAAATAAAGGAGGTAGAGTTTTAGTGTAGAGGACACGTACACATAAGTAAAAACTGCATAAACTCATTCATTCATGACTATTTTATGACGTTATTTATGCTCCTATCAGCTCTCCTAATGTTTTGTATTCATGCATGTTGATGGGAATTTGTGTGTTGTGCCGCTTACGTGCCGATCAATACAAGTTCAGCCAGCTCAGCTGTCCTTGAGTGCAGCAGCGATTTGTTCATGCCAGACACTCCTGTTGTCTATAACTGCTTTAACCCGAGATTAGTCTTGTACTGTCAATAGTCTTTATGTGGTTGTCATTCAGGTTTATAATCTTCAGCTCCGTTAAACAGGATCTAATCCTTTAGAGAACGGGCAGGGAGAAAGTAACAAAAGGTGGAAAGAAAGAAGGAGCTCTGGCGTGAGAAACAAAGGAGAAAAGTAGACAGTGGACATTGATCGATGCTCTTTGTTGATTTATCGGTTGCAGTTTTGACCTTTTGCAAAGGTTAGGACAATGTCACTACCAGTGTAAATTTGCAAAAAATAATTGTTTCCGAATGCCCTTTACTGTAGGTTTTTCTTCTAATCATTGTGGGACAAAATTAAGCAGTCAGCTGGTGCTGCAGCAATGCACATGGTCATTATTTTGCCTCCTTCCTGCTGTTTTTTTATGTATTATAGTCCATTTAAGATTTTTTCAGGAAATTAAGACAAATAGATATGTAAGTGGAGTGGAAAACAAAACAGAAATTTGAATATTGGGACTACTTTTTGTTAGAGATGCAGTTTGTAGGAAAACTGAGGTTTTTAAATGCTTTTTTTACTAAACAGTTAGCCTGTGACCCCGAGGTAACTACCTGCTCCAGAGGTTCGGAAAAGTAGTTCAACATGACCTCTGACCCAACATCTACGGTATATTCAATGTGAAAGAGAAAAGTCTTGTTGTAGTCAAAAAGTGCAAGAACTGGAGGGTGAAACTGAATTGTTACAGGACGTTTGCAGAAAGAAGTGTACGTTTTATGTCTCTGCTCATTAAAGCTCTCATCATTGTCTCTCAGGTAACGAGAATAGTGCTGCTGTGGGTCAACAACCACTTCAATGACTTTGAGGGTGACTCAGCTATGACACACTTCCTGGAGGACTTTGAGAAACATCTAGAAGTGACAGTAAGATAAGACATGAGTCCACTTTTCACTTCAGTGTGCTTAAACTGTAATTTAGGTCTTAAGTTCTTTTGTTTTTTCACTTTTTACACAACTCAGTTAAAGAGCCCCAAAGACTTTTCTTGCAGTCCCCATCAAATCAGAATAGTAGTTCAGATCAAACCATTACTGTGATGTCATTTATATTCTAATATAAAACAGCCGTTTTTAAATCAGCTCTTAGCGTTTGAGCATATTTCCAATTGCAAATTGTTTTGTCATGCAAATGTAAATCACACACCTCAAGAAACAAAAACTAATTTAAATGCAGGCTCTGTTCAGGCTCATCATCATGTTTTTTCATTTTTTTACTCTTTGTCAGAAAATGAAGGGCCATTTGCGGCTGCTGAACATAGCATGTGCAGCCAAGGCTAAGTGTAGACAGATCACCCTGCAGAAGGCATCCAGGGAGTCGCCGCTCCTCTTCAGCGTGCAGGGCGGCAGCGAGAGAGGATTCGGCATCTTTGTTGAGTCGGTGGAAGTGGGGAGCAAGGCTGCAGAGACTGGACTCAAACGTGGAGATCAGGTGAGAGGACACAGTGCAATGTCATGCAGTGAAACGCAGAATGTCACGGCTAGATATGTCAATATGATATATTGATACCTCCATTGATAACTGCTGGGTTACAGTTACAAATCTGTACCTGTTTTATATGTTTTTTTTATACTAGGAATGCATACATTAAATATATGACTTCAGGGGACAGGATATTAATACACTGCCATTCATCAAACCGTTCTTTGCATTCACCTGAATGTTAAGTCCTTAAATTGATGGTTAGAGGGAGAACCACTGGGAGATCTAAACACATCTGAAAAAATGTGTAGCATACTATCAAAGATTGAAATTACATAAATTAAATTTGTTGTGCAATAGGATGATATGTGATATAAATAGAATTGATCTGAGGTATTAAAATATGGCTGCATTTTATTAAAATTAAAATGGGAAGATGCAAAAAAATTATAAATATGTCAGCAGCTGGTCATAAGTCAGACTGTGTAATATAGTAACTGCCAATTGCAAGCTAGCACAAAAATGCACTCTCATACCATCTTTCCATAATATTGCACATTTTTTGACCATTTTGTGAGACTTCAGTCTCATGATCTGTCAGTCCTCTTGTCACAAGGTCAACACTCGTATTACATCACATCTGATGTGACGATCAAGTTTGAATGAGTTGACAAAATCTGTGCATAGACAGATCTTTTACTTTTTTTTACATTTACAAATATATTCAGGGCTTATGACTTTACTTAAAATTATTCTTAGATTTGTTTTCTTGATCACCCTTGACTTTGAAACTTTTATATCTGTGCAAAGTTTTATTGACAAGACATAAATCAGAACAGCACAAACTTGCCCCTACTGAGTCACATTGTGAGCTAAATAGTAAGTCCAAAAAACTCACAGACCTCAGTCACGGACTTGTGGAAATCAATATTGTGAAGTGAAAGCTAGTAGGAAGCTGTTGGGACAGCTTTAAGATAAGAGAGGCTTTTACTGGATTGGTGAACAAGTCCCCTATAAGAGAGAAAACCCTCTACAGCACAACTAACTCTGCAGCAGCTCTTCAGTCATGTTTTTAAGCTTCTCGTGAGTCTGGAGTTTACCAAACGACACTTGTGTAATTGACTCTGAGTTCCTGAGAGGAAATTGTCTGGTCTGATGGAGCAAATATTGCAAAATCTGTAAAATCAGGGTATCCCTTCATCTTCTGGGTACAAAAAAAAAATGAAAAAGAGCCCAGATCATTAATGTGCTTCATAGAGTCTTGTACAGCTTGCGAGGAACTGTCAGAAACAGAGGAACTGTAAAATACATGTTTTAATCAGAAGTTTCTTTTATTCGAAGATCAATCTTGACTGTCTTGACTACCTTGACTGTCTCAAAAATGTTATCCTTGGAACCTTATTTTATCAGATACATAATTAACAAGCTCTGACGTGGCCTGCTTACAGCTCAGCTGATGACCTTGAGTTAAATAAAGACTGTTCTGTTTTATCTGTGGTTAAACTTAACATCCACTGAGCACTGATATAACAAATGCGTCAGAGTTAACACTCGATGACTGTTCTCTTACATTTTGTTCCAATGCATTTTCTTTTGTCTAGGTCTGTAATTCTACATTGCTTTATATGGCACATTTTATTTTAATTTTTATGCTTAAACTACATACTCATCCCTTCTAAAGGTGACATGAAACAACTGTGTTAAAATCCAGCTCACCAGCAGTCAAACCACACAGCAAACTTCCCTTTTCCGAGTCTTTCAGAGAGCGAAAGGATCACCATATCATTGACTCAATGCATTTTTAAAACTGCAAGTCAGTTAAAAAGTCAAGTCAAGAATAATATTATGACATATAAATATGACAAGGACACACTTTCACGTTTTAGGATCAAAAAAAAGATGTTAAAAGATGTGTTATTACACACAAGAAGTAACTTCACACATTTTCTTAAATCTCAAACATGCACACACACACACCAAGATTTGGAAATAATGGGACATCACACACAAGAAGACATCAACAGGACTATTAAGTCAAAACAACGCACAACACCTCACGTGATCCCTCACGTGATCTTGTGGGGAAAAAGATGTTAGGATGGTGATTGATGTGGTGCAACAACTTGCTGTAGAAATCCTTGCAGTGAGGAAAAACAAGAGCAGAAGGCTGCAAGAGTCTGGATGTGAAAATTTAGTGGTCAAGCAGGTTGTCTATTTTTTTTTATTTAACTTGGAGATCAACTGTCAGTTATATTATTTGTCAACAGTGGTATGCTGGTGAACATTAGCCTCGAAAGCTAAAATGTCTCAATGGCTTGGCAGTACTGACAGCTTAACTGGAATGTCTCCCCCAATTTCTAGTTTGGTCCCACTCAGAGAGTACTGTTGTTTTTACTGGATTGCTGCATATATTTTGAGACAATCATAGGTACTGACCAGGTCCCAAAACTGATTTCTTCTTCGATGATCATGAGTAAGGGATCAGGAATAAATGCAATGATTGTCAGTTTTAATTTGGTCCTGCTATAATTTTGTCATTTCATCTGTTGTGTTTCAGATCATGGAGATCAATGGTCAGAGCTTTGAGAACATCTCCATCTCTAAAGCTGTTGACATCCTTCGGAACAACACACACCTCTCTCTCACTGTCAAAACCAACATATTTGGTAAGTGTAGTTGCTGAAATTGTGCATATAGAGCCCAATCTGCTTTAGTTCATATCAGTGCTCATCATTTGAGATGATGACAAATCTTTGTGTACCTCCATCCATCTAGTCTTCAAAGAGCTGCTTAGCAGGATCATGCATGAGAAGAAGAACGGAGGCCCTCACATTCCCAAGATCCAGGAGAAAAAAGGCAATCGCTTCTCCATCCCCGACCTTCCTGGAGACATGGAGTTTCCTACAGACCACAAAAGCACCAGGAAAATGAAGGCCAACACTGTGTCAGGAGGACGAAACAAGATCAGGAAGATGCTGGAGAAGACTCGCTTCAGTATACTGCCGCCCAAACCATTCAGGTAAGAGGATTTATGTAAACGCTGCTGTCTGTCTGTCAGCAAGAAGAGCTAAAACGGAAGTAAAATTGATTATTTGTAGTATTCCAGTCTAAATGCATCATCTATGGCAGTACGTTTGACAGGAAGAAGGTAATTAAATGGAGGTATATATCATTAAATCTTTTCCACTGATCAGATGTGGCACCTGAGACACCTGCCTTACAAGATTTTGCAAGCTTAAAAGACTATTAATGTGAGTTCAGGTGGATTTACCTTTTATTTGAATAACTCCAGAGCAAGTTGGCCGACCCACAATTCTGTGTGACTGGATCAGACTACTGTCTCTGCATCAGTATCGCGGCAAGCTGTGACCATCTGCAGAGAAAAAATATTTGAGGCGTGAGCAGAAATCTAAGCCTCTGGTTTTGCTTCTGAGCCGAGCAACTTATTGCATCTCAAAAAGCACATCTCAGCCTCTTTCATGACTTGTATGAGCAGAAATTGTAGAAATTTCACTCTGCTCTAACTAAGATGCTTTTCTCTGTTTGTTGGAAGGTGGTGGTGCAAAGAAATAAATAACCATATGCAAGTCCCATCCTGTTAGAGGCTCTCAATATTCTCTGAAATGATTTACATTTGCACTTTCTTACTCCTGGTCGTCTGGGATGCAATACTCTTCTCTTCAGCTGCTGTAATGTCAATAAGTTCCAGCCAAACCGCAAAGATTTGAAAGGCATCATGGTCATCATCATCATCATATAACCATTGTCGTTGTCATCCATAACCATTCATTGAACATGCAGCATCTGGAGCAATTGAAAGCAATTGTGCAGATGGAGGCTCGCGTTCAATATTCCACCCATAACGTGCTGATACAGGCTTGATTTCATTTCATCATTTCATGCCTCTCCAGGCCTCATTAAACTCCATACTGTGTCAGTGTGTGAGAAAGAAGACGCTGCTCTCGCTATGTTAATTACAGAGCGAACAGATACTGTCACGTGTGTTCCCTCATTTTTCTCTCTGTATATCGGTTTCCAGCTCCACAGTGATTAAGTCCACAAAGCCACACGGTTTGCATGAAAACTGATTGTGCTCTGTCTGAAAAATGCAAAACGCGCCATCACACGGACATTGACACGACTCGGTTCACAGTTTCCAAAGGCTCTCTGGTGCCATCTTTTTATTTAACAAAGAAGGGCCTTCATTGCTTTTTATTTTGCTAGTCGGCACCATTCAGAACCACCCTTTGGTTCAAAGAAATTGATGGCTGATTAAAGGGACTGGAGGAGAGACGGGGGATTTGGGTCAATAGGGATTCATCAGTGCTTTTTGTTATGAAATTAAAGTTTTATAGTTGGCAACATTGTACAATTTTCTACTTGGTGAATGTGTGTGTGTGTGCTTGTATATAAAAAGTACAGGCTTCACTGAGGAAAACCCTTATTAAGATACCATTTGGTATAAGGCACAGCCACACACACACACACTGTCCTTGTCGTCTTTTTAGGACACATCGTCCCTCGCAAGGATGAAACCTGTGACCGCTGTTGCCATGAAACAGCTTCTCTCTCACACAAAAGCTTAATTTTCATTGCTTTGCTCACTTCTTCAACATCCGGCAGATTAAAATGAAGCCATAACCTTGTTTAACTATTCAAAATCCTATTCAGGTGCTCTTACCCAGCAAACGTACGTAAACAAACCCACCGTCACTGCTGTTGCTTCCTCTTATTCTTGGCTTCACTCAGGGCGAGGATTTTATATGACAAGGACACACTTTCAATAAGCAAGTGGTTTTCTGCCAAATTTACATGTGTGTCTGCACAAGCACTTTTACACACAATCCAAATTGACCGAGCCTCTTGATTTACATCCCACTGATTGGAAAGCAATAGATAGAGAGGTTTTTAGCCTTTAGTCAGTTTGTCTTGGAAGTCTGAGGTGATTTAGTGAGATGAGGATGAAGTAGGAACCCAATGTCCCATGATGCCATTTTCATCCTCTCTGCTTCTCTTTGATACAGTCACCTGTGCTAAATTATGATGCATATCACCATAATTGTTGTGTTATGAATGTTTTTGCATCTTAACCTTCACCCAAGAAGAAGGCTCTTACCTCTAAAGCTTTCCATCTCACAGCAGCTGTCTGCCAATGTCCGTCCCTCAGCTCCGCCCCTGCAACAGACATTCAAATGTTCATCTAGAAACTAAATGTCTGTTTTACACATAAAGCTTCAAGGCTTCAAAATATTTAGTACAGCCCTACTTTGGATTATCTCACAGGTGCTTTTTGTGACTAAGATTAAATAAGCCAAGTTGTATTTCAAAGTGCAAATCCTGCAGTTTCCTGTCATGTTCTGTGAATGATTCTCTCCTAAAATTATGACTTTGCTCACATTTTTCTGCTTATTTTTTTCAGCAAACCCGCCCAAGCTTTGTGGCTCTTGTGTATTCTGTCAATCTACATGTGTGTTTTTTGTGCTGTTTTAAGAGTGTGTGAGAAAAAGAGGCCTTGGCACTCTGCTGCACATGTATCACTGAATCACTTCAGCACAGCTCTGCTTCTGGTTTTTTTTTTTGTTTTGTTTTTTTTTTCTTTCTGTTCACGCTTTTCAATGTCGTCTCTCTTCCCGTTTGTCTCCGCTGCTTCAGGGGCCTGTTTGGGTAAGACCTTTTGCGTAACTTCCCATCCTCTAACCATATGATTCAGTAGACATCTGCAGACCTGCACACAGCCGGCAAACACACACACACACACACACACTCACTCACACTAGCACAACTGACCTTCAGCAACATTGCTAGAGGACTGCATATATAGATTTCATGCTAATTGCTTTAACACTTGAATCTGACATTTTCTGCAGAGTCAAAGTGTTTTTCCTCTTTGTTTTCATATTCAAACTCTCCATTTACAATTAAGATCACCACTCGTTTCTGGAAGCAGTATCACATGTTCTTTTATTCGACCAGGTTTCTGTTAGCTGCAGGGATTTTGCAGAAAATAAGGAAGCTTTGGTTTTTTACCGTGCGATCAGCTTTATACGGTTTTGGTTTCTTGATATTGAATCGTCACATCTGGCATTTAAATTAGTGATTACATGTAGGGATCAAAACTTACAAGCTTATGATATCAGGATTTCTATGCTAGAAATCATGTGTTTGCCCTACTCATTATCTTGAACTGATAAATCTTTTGAACTCTATCATAGTCAAGTCAAACCAACTTACAAAGTCACCTTTAGGTATAAATATGTCGTCTTTACCTGCATCAAAGTGTGGATATTATTAGACTTGAATAATCATTAAAGTAGTAGAGCCAAAAATATCATTTTAGTCTTATTTGAGCGCTGTGCTGTCTTTATCTGTCTCAATGTCACCATTTATCCTCTCTCTAAATCTCCTTTATGTTTTTTTCCAACACCCTCTAAGTTATTTAATCAACCCTTTTTTTCCTATTTCTTTCCTTTTCTCCTCTTTGCATCATCTGCCAACGTTCGTTCCTACTGTCCTATCTTTTTTCCTCTTCCCTCCGTCTTGTGGGTGCAGTACCTATCGACTGGTGACTTCAAGATTACAGGGGCTTTGCTACAGCAGCACTCGCTGTGTTAGAGGAAGCCCTGCATTACTGCACCGTGTTCAGTTAGTACAAACTGTACAGACACTCAGCTGAAGGAAAGCCACTGTTAGAGCGCAGGCAGAAAGAGATGAACTCTCCGTCTCAGACACTGAGTTACCGACTGTCACTCAAACTTACAACACCAATGTACTTAAATGTGTGCAATGTGTGTTTAATATAAAAAAATCACCACAGCATATTTAAATCTAATAGATCATATTTCTTCGATTTTCCTTTTAATCTGTCCTTCTCCTGTTTTTTGCTATTTATTTTTAGTCTGAATTATTTTAAATTTGCCCTCCTAAATTAATAAGGTCTTGAAAGTCTTAGATTGACAGAGTAACTGCATTCAATTAGTTTCACTTAGAAAAACTTTATCTTACAAGCTTTTAAAAGTGCCAATCGTCCCCACTGATTTTCATTATACTGGAAAATGTACTAAATTTCATTCAATGGAACATTAAATATTTTTTATTCAGTCCATTTGTTCAATATAAATTTGTTTCAAATGATTTATTTGAAATTTAATATTTTTACCTAAATTAAACTTTAAGAACCTTGCAGAAACCCCAGGTGAGATAAAGGCAACCACAACCAATAAAGACAGTGATATCCAGCCTCAGGAGTCTGCATTTGTTATATGAAGCAGGGCTTTTCTCTTTCTTTTTCTATTTTTTTTTAAACCACAATACCCAACCTGTCCATCAGTGGGTTTGTCTCAAAAGAGTTGCCATTTCCATCATATATTTGCACATCCAGGCAGTCTAATGAGCCCATTAATGTAAAGGTTGATGTTTGCATATCCCCGAGCTGCAGCTGAGGAGCCATGTAAAAAAAGGCGCCTGTCTCTCAAGTCCAGTTTAGCCGCATAATGTGACCAACATCCGCACTCACATTGGAGAACAGAGAGCTAAACACCAGCAGGTGTTTTCAGAAGCTAAAAGCAGGAACACAATGCACAACTGTGCAAACAAAACCACTCGCAAAGTCATAAGAAAACATGTGAATTAACTACAATCCTCATTACTTATCCTTTCTTTTCATTTGTGAGCTGCTGTTTGTGTTTCTGTCAGCTAGTGTGTATCTGTGTCATTGTCTTGTGTTGTGTGTCTGTGTGTGTGTGTGTGATTGGTGATCCTTTGTGTGTCTCTATCCGTGAATGCTCCTTATCAGCTTCCGCCGTTCATGAAGCCGCCTCATGGATGAATTTCAGCTGTGTCACCGTTGCATATTAAAAGACAAATATAGTGATATTGATATTTTGTGTTGTCATTCAGCAAGTGTAGACATCTTGATTAAATCTCCTGATGTGTTTTTTTTCCATGGTGTTATGAGTATCAGACTTTTGTATTCTCTCAAAATGCAGTGAAAAACACTCTGTCTAAAATTTGTTTTTCATAAAACAAGAAGGAAAAAAACATTCAGGCATGTTTTGAAAAAATGTCTACTCCTGCGAAATAAAAAGTCAAAATTGAATTTTTACATTAAGTCAGTCTCAAATGGAGAAAATCTAATTTTCCTGTTTCTCTCTCTCTTTTTCTATCATATCACACTTTTTTCTTTTAATACCTTCCTTCCTTACCCCGACTCCAACCTACTCCCCTTTTTTCTTTATCCTCCCTCATCTCCATTCCACTTCAACTCTCCTCTCCAGTGATGGTGGCATTTGTCAGTCTCAGGACGACAGCATTGTGGGAACCAAGCAGTGTCGTCACAGCGTGGCCATCATGCCCATACCAGGCAACCTGTCGTCAAGCAGCCCGGACCTGCTGCAGCCGGCCACCAGCGTCCTCGACTTCTCCAACCAAGGTAAGGAAACACATCGACTCCATGAAATCGAGAGATTTCTGTGTTAACTGTGAAAATGTCTCCTTCTGCTGTTGTTTTTGTGTTTTTTTATGAAGTGTTGAGCATTATTGACTCAAAGGGCACCAAATCTGAGGAAATACTATCAATTATTAGGTTCCTTAATGCATTAGCTTGCATGCAGACTTTTTTGAGTACTGCCTCTGAATAAACTTGCAGTCTGGTTGTCTTAAAGGTCTTCTTTTAAAACTTTTAACCTTTAAGAATTTAACTTTTTTTGATTCTCTAATAACAGTGAATAAACAGGAGAGTTCATGGTTTGGTTGCCAGTTGGGAGACTTTTGTTGCACCTCATACTCATCTCTCTCTGTCAACAAAACAAAAGAGCAACTCCAATTTGTGTATTAAACACCCGCAAGTACTTTCTGTGTCGCAAAAACTCTTATCACAGTCGCAGTTGTTTATGACCCTCATGACCTTATTTCAGGTGTCTCAGTCGAACAGTTTAGTTCTTCTTCCCTGAAGCGGTTTGTCACACTTGACTTATGATCTTGGCCTCATTTAAAAAAAGCGAAAGCCACTTGTGGAGTGAAGGACTCCAATGCCGAGAGATGCAGTGCAAACGACCTGTCATCCTTGAGCATAAACGCATAAAGCAGCCATGTGAGAAGTCTTGTATCATGTACATTCGGTTTTCTCAAATACAAACTTCCCGTCTCTCCTCTTTTATCTTTCTCCCTCCTTGAAATACAGGCAAACTTCTCAAACACCCTCATGCTCAATTGTGCTGACAAAGGAACATACGAGTACATTCATTCACTTGCAGGAGGCAACTAGAGGTTTCTAGCATAAGTGAACACACATATTCTCTCTCTCTCTCACTCTCACACACACGCAGCTTGAATGCTTTAGCTTTGAAGTGCCACAGAGCTGTTGCAGAATTGTTTCCGTTTGACAAGAATTATCCTCCTGGACAAGACTTATTTATTCCTTTCCTGTCAGATGGGTTTCTGCACCTGTAATTACTTAAACTAACATGAAGGAAACCCTGCGTGTGATTGATGTTTACGTGGGCATTGGTGTGATTGAAATATGGACAGAGGGGAGAACAAGAAAGACAAAGTGGAAAGGTGAGAGAGAGTGAGAGAGTGAATATGGTCCTGATTTATTCCAGCGGCCATTTGTCAATGAGCTTACACACACTCACAGGCAGTCGAGCACACACATACACACCTGCACATAAAACCTCAGTTTTTAGACTCATACATCACGTGTGGTTGTGTTGTGCCAGAGCGCAAACACACACACACAAACCAAGTGGGCCTCATTAATCATCCACCATTTGATCAAGTTTCCTTTAGTCCTCTGGCCTCCCATTAGATTTAATAGTAGAGGAGAGAACAGGCCGCTCAAACTAAACCCCGTTCCAGATGCTCTGCAGGCTTTGGAGTGCCTCCAAAGTCTTACCTGTAATTACATTAGCATAGGTGATGCATCACTATCACCTTTCCACTGTCCATACTGAGCAGTGTGAAAAAACATGGCTGCCAAAGCTTTTCGGGTGTTTTAAAATCTTGATGTGTTCTCACCAAGTTCTTGTTTTGGGTGGATCAAGCTCATTTTCGTAGGTTGGTTTTGAGCAGGAGAAGAAGAGAAAATAATTCAGTGGTGTATTTGTTCAAAGTAAAATAAATCAGCAACCTTTTTTTTTACATATTAATAACATTATCTGTTTCTAGCATCTCAAATGTGAAAGTTAGTTTCCTTTTTCTCACAGCATTTAAAATTCATTATCCTTTGTTGTTAGACAGTTGGTTGGACGGAGAAACATGTTCACAAAGTCACTTTTTTCACCTTTTGCCACTTTTTCTAACAAATCATTGACTAAACAGTTAATCAGTTAATAGATCATGTTCATCCCAGCTGCAAACAACAAAAGCTGTCTATCTTTGTCTGTCTTCATTTATCTCTCTCTCTCTTCCTTTACTTTCCTGCTATTTCTCGTATCCTTTTTCTCCCTCGCCTCCTTTCCTCTGGTGTCTGTCTCGCTGTGATTTTAAACAGATGTTCTGCTGTCGACACGATGAGTCACACTCAGCCCCTCTGGTTTCACATTAACAGGTTTAGGCTCCATTAGAAACTGCATAGGTCTTCCCTCCTTTTCCTCCTTTGTCTCGATATTCTGAGTTATGATGTCTCTTTGTCCTCCTCCTACACTCTGTCTTCCTCTCATATTCACTGTGTTTTCTCTTTTTCCTCTCTGCTTGCCAAGCCCTGGGACTGTACTGTAAGTAAACATACCTTCAATGTCACTGTTCGATTGTACATCAGAAAAAAAAAAAAAATCCTCCCAAATGTCCTCTCCATCTTATTTTTCTGTAATCCACAGTCTGATTTTTCCACACTCCATCTTTGCATCTCTGCATTCACAAACTACATCCCTCTGGCTTCGTGTTTGGGCCTTGTATTTTATTTATACTTTTTCCACTTGGCATCCTTTCTTGTGAGAGTGTGCGAACATCTGAGGAAGGACATTTTGTTTTGTTCGGTGTTCAGTTTTCAAGGGGTCACATTAAGGTTCAACTGATCTTATTTGGTATTGTAGTGTAATTTAAAGTTTGTTGCACTCCTCTAGGCCTTTTGTTATGAGTATTTGTGTATAAATCTATAGTTTTTTAATGTTAGAAAGAAATTGTTGATAAATATCAGAAGCTGTTATCATGTCACAAAACTGTATAGATGCGACCATGTTCAACCAAACTAATACAAACATGCATTAATATTATGCAGTTACAAATAAGAGTAGAAACAATTATAACATATAATAAAATATCTAATTGCTTAAAAATTAAGACTTTAAATAGACCTAAACATTCATGTTGCAGTGCTGTGCCGTCCATCTCAGCCAAGAATGGAGAAATGTTGGCCAAGATGAAGGTTTGAATAATCACTGTTAATCATAGCTCAAGCTCCGGAGCCCAAAAAATGGTAATCAGGACAAAACTACATTTAAGACCATGTTAACATACCTGCAAATGTGACTTCGGTTTGGTTAGAGGCTTGTGTGGTCTTGAGTTTTCAACATCAGTAACAACACGCTGTCAGCCTATGACATTTAAGCTAAAGCTCAAGTTTTTTCTACTTTGTCTCCCGTTCCCCTGCTGCCAGTACCAGAGCGAAGCCCGCAGGCTGCTGTCAGTCAAACAGCAACCAACAACATCCCTCCAGCTGCTGAGACAAAAAGAAATATGGAGGAATATGACACCTACTGCAACTTAATCGCTTCATTGTGTGTGTTTTGGTCAAAAATGGACTGTAATGGCACAAAAGTATAAGCAGCGTCGGGCTCCAGGTCAGTAGGATAGATTTATTGTTAGTTTAACCTTGACGGCTTAATCTTGAAAAAAAAAAGGTTTAGGACTGAAACATCCTCGTAACAGGTACATTTAGATACTTTCTTTACATTTGTGTTCATTTATGGGAACCAGGGTTTTAACTCCAGCTACTTCACTCCACTCTCCTTGCAGTGTTTTAAGCCTTCATGCTTTGCCCTCTCCTGCTCTGTGTGCTTTTACATGTGATTAATCTCTTCAGTGGGTATGATGGAGTGACTGGGAAAAGCTCTGGCAAACAGTAGAAAGGAGGACGAGGGAGGAGGAGACTGAGTCCTGTGGAAAGCGTGTAGCTTCTCTTAGTGCAGTGTTTGCAAAAATCCAAGACCTTCTTTTTTTTTTTTTTTCCTGTGTTGAAATCCTCTTTGGCTTTAGGCCATGATCCAGTTCTACAGTGTAAAAGAAAATAAATGATACCTTATTAAAGATGATAATTGATTGGATGTTTGGCTGGTTGGGCAACGATTGTCCTCCTGCATGCAGGTCGGGTCGCTGCTTGTCCAGAGGATTAAATATGATTAAACCCCCCCGGATATGATAGCCGGCTACTTAGCCGAGAGCTTCCCTCTCTCTAATCACAAATCACAGCTAATGAGACACAAAGCATTTAGCTTCCACTCAGCCCAACCTCACCACCCTGCTGCACATAAACAAAAGAGCAGCTCAGCTCCTGCAGCAATGCAGGAAACGTGGAGGGAGCCACGAATTGAATTCCTCTAATGCAATATTTGTGTTCTTGATCTGAGGATCAGTGTTTTTGCACATAAGAGCTTATTTGGGATAAAAGTCAGTAATCATTTGACTGATATATTAAGTGCATGAGTCATGTGATTTCAATCAATAAGCTTACAGTCCATGAAGGTTATTCATATCCAAGATTGGCCTCCAACATCAACACATCAATAAGTCCACATTCCAGGAACCAGTAATGCAAAATAGAAAAGGCAAAGTAAAATTTACAGAGTAAGCATAACAGAAACGCCTGGACACCTAGAGTCAAATCAAGAAAAATTATAAATATGCATTCAAAACACACACATTTTCTGATTCTTTTATATATTTTCTCAGTTGACAGTATACGTGAAAGAACCAGCTTCCTAAAATCAGAGTGCAAACATAAAAAAAAGGAGTATAGATATTTACCATCCTGCTGAAACAGCTTTTGCAGAAAAGAAACAGCAGCATTTCTTTACATGGACAATTTCAGAGTGATGCTGCCATCCTCAGAAATCCTCCTATCTCTCAGTCATACATCACAGATATTGAAAATAAAATAAATCTCTGCCCTCATACAGTTACACACACACCAACAGGCTCTGTGAACAAGCAGAGGTGATTGATTATCAGCATTCTAATGTTATTGTTATTGGCTTTACCTTCAGCCATTTGTTTCTGCTGATTGTCCTGCTGCTGCCGCCGCTGCTGCTGTAATGATGATGATAATAAAGCTGCCCTAGTCATTGTCATCTAAACACACACACACATTCACCTAAAGACCTCGGCAGTCACAGACAGATAAGAGATCTGTGTACTAATAAAGGTGAATGTAATGACTTTGTGTCTGAGCGCACTTAACCCTGTTCTGCTTGGTAAACAGGAGAATGGAAGCTCATCTGTCACACAGACCTTGTTTCTGTGTTTCTGATGATGATCTCCTTAAGATCTCCCCAACCATTTTCAGTTTATGAGATGGAGGTCTTCGGCTGCCTGTGGCTAATGGGCCGTACCCTCTTCCTTACTCAAACACAGGGATCTTTAATGCAGGATTTCACTCAGGGGGAACATTTCCATTATTTAACACACATCGCACCGTGTGAGTCGTGTGCAGCTGCTCCAGCATGAGCCGCCACAGGAAACTGAAGCTTTTACTTTGGCTTGTCGCTGTTGAGTAGTGTCTTAAATCACGCAAACACTAATGCAGCTTTTCATTTAACATGAAAAAAAACCCGGTAATTGAACCATTCAATTCTGTGTATGTAGCTTTAAAATAGGACTTTACATAATGCGACTTAGTAAATGATTCAAAATAAAAGATTAATCATTTAATTAAGAGGTGTGTTTTAATTTTTTTATCCCGCTGATCTTTTACAATCTTGATTCACATTTTCCTATAATTTTTAATAATTATAACTTCTAACTCAAATGTAATTATAAGAACTAAAGAAATGACCAGGTCACAAAATCAGGAGAATATGAGGGATCATAATATGTCGTTATCTATGAACTGTTCCCGAACCCTCATGCATGTTCATTTTGAGAACACACTGTTGTTTCCTTTGTAGCTGCACGGATCATGTTACTTTGTTTTGCTCAAGCTTTATGTGAGGCTCAAAGTCTGTCATGTGCATGTTTACTGTGAAAGATTAGTAACCTGTGATGCCCGTGCTCATGTCACGCATGCACATTTTCCCAAAGACATTAGAAAGATTTGTTTTTGATACACAGTGTGAGAACAAGTAGAGTCTGTGGGTTTATTATGTACATATATGCATCCTCATGTCTGGGACCCTTTTATAGTCTGCAATGTAACAGCTCGAACATAAAATAGTGCAGATAATGTTATTAAACTGACTGTGAGCATGTAGAGATGTTGCTCATTGTGGCATCATCATGAAAGTCCATTAGGAAATTGACTTCACAGAAAACTGACTGAATTCTTGTAATGAAGCAGAGTGTCGTGATTTGGCTGAATAGTTGAAGAATTTAGCAATATTAGTGGTAAATGTAAAAGAGAAACTGCTGTGTCTTTGACTTTTTGTCCTTTTGGTTTTACACAAAGGATATTTTGGCAAAGTCAGCTTTGTTGAAACTTTTCAGTGTAGAGGCCATAAGTCTTTTCACCCAAAATCCTTTATATTGTAATGGAGATAAAATACAGAACCCATAACCTTGCAGCATTCCTGTGTCTTGCAAAGTGAAATAGCAGTTTTTGTCCTGTTTCAGTGAGAAATAGTATCCAAATACTTGTCAGCAGAATAATTCAGTTCTTTAGTTGACTTTTACTGCTTGCAAGCAACAGCAGCCTTCAACTTAACACCAATATAAGTGACAAGAGGTTTCCCCTCCTCAGCCTTTATGCACTTTGGGTTACATCTCACACCATCAAATCATTTCATAACAAGATGCACCACCTTTCTGAATGATGGTTGAACCTCTGACATAATATTTGTTGTTCTACTGCTTTTCAAAATGTCAGCAGATTAAAGTGAACCTGTGCCTCATCTTATTAACTGTAGTCATACAGGTTTCCATATTTATGGATTTCCTCTTTTACACAAGAGAATCTCAACAGTTCCTCAAATTAAACTCTTGATTCTTAGTTGCTTGTGAGAATTTTCCCACACCTGCTATTATGGGCACAGTCCACATTTCATAGTGATGGCATTATTGGAACATTACTCAAAAAAAAGCAAAATTTCTCTTAGATGACTGCTTATTGTTTCTAAGACTTTATCACACTAGTTTTATTACATTATTGGCATTTGTTACAGTACTGACCTCCACATACTGCAATCATGACCTCCTTAATCAGTCACTGACAGCTCTCCTCTTTTCTTTTACCTTCCCCTCTTTCAGACATACCAGACCAGGTGATCCGGGTGTTCAAGGCCGACCAGCAGAGCTGCTACATCATCATCAGCAAAGACACTACAGCCAAGGACGTGGTCGCCCACACTGTCAACGAGTTCGGCCTCATCGCAGCACCAGAGACCTACTCCCTGTGTGAGGTATCGGTCAGTCCGGAGGGAGTCATAAAGCAGCGCCGCCTGCCTGATCAGCTCTCCAAACTGGCTGATCGGATTCAGCTCAACGGCAGGTAAGCAACACAAGGATCCAGACTTCTTTGATGAAGTGCGTTGTCATACTTATTCAAGATGCATGTCTTTACCCAGATGTGCTGGACATTACTGTCACCGTCCCTGCAATTTCAAGGTAGCAAATAAGATTTAATAAACCAGGAAATGACTGTATTTTAATGGCCAGGGGAGCACATTGATCCTGGAAAAGCATTGATGTGTTTACAGCAGATCCACAGTGGAAAATTTGGATTAAAAGCAGCAGGAAGTGGGACCCAGACTTTGAGAATTTACGCAGACCTATGACTTGTTGAAAGCTTGAATGACTAAACCAAAGTGATGACCCGCAGTGCTCGGACTCCAAGCCCAGAATCCTGCTACATGGAAGATTTTCCCTCCTATTCTTCTCTAAATAATTTCTGGTTTGGTTCAGCTTACGCAAGACCACAGGGTGTATAGTAACTTGTAACTTGTACAACTACTTAAAGCTTTATTCTGTGGATAGATTTTTTTTGAACCACTGCAGAGGAGCTTAATCAGATACCTTACAGACCTTACAGAGCACTTATTCTGTGATGTTGCTAATTCACTTAGCATCTCTGAGATATAAGTCAGTCCCAGAGTAAATAGCTTGAATGAAAACTAGCAGAGCTCCATGTGCAGAGGAGCAGGATTCAGAATCGCTGTCCTTGTTCAGTGGAATGAATAAATGAAGTGGGGTTGCCCCATAAAAAGGTTTGGAAACATTTTAGTTGCTTGTTGTTTGCAGTGAATCATATGTGATTCTAGTCAAGAACCTTGGTCTGCTGTTGTTGGTTGTTTTTTTTTTCTTCTTGAACCAAAACACTATCACCGGTACCAAGTCTGTGGTACATCCCAATGTTTTTTTGATGCTGGACACATTCCTTTTCTGAGATGAAAGTTAGGAGGACATGAAGGATAATTGGACTGCAGCCGTAAAGTCTGCTTTAAAACCGCTTCCCCGTCCATTTTTCACACTTTTTTCCCCCCTCTCTCCTGGTCTCCTGTGGTCCCTCATCAGTCCCCTCCCAACTAGGTTAGCATGAATATTTCATCCTCTGTCAGGGGCGGAGGCCTCAGCAGACAGCATGGCATGTCTGGAATTATTCATACACGCACTTGTATGCACACACAGGCACATACAAAGATATAGAGTCAGCCACAGTCACCTTCTTATACACAGTCACGCATCCGTACTCATGTAGACATGCTAATTCTGTGTTTACACTACTGTTTGTGTGTGTATGTGCATGCATCTATGTGCACAAATGTTACCAAGAAAAACTATTGACAGGGAAATATTCGCTCAGCTAGAGGACACTCATGGTAATGCCCTCCCTGTGTTTTGATGGATGTCTGAGCTGCATGGGAAAAAAAATGTCATACTGTGAGATATTGGTAGGAAAAAAAAATTGATTTTACTGTGAACATGCAACATCTATAGATCCTCTCCATCTCTATTCCTCCATTCCTCTTGTTATTGAACCTATGATATTTATTTATAACAAAATAAAAAAAAACATTTGCATTCACAGATTGTTTATCTCACTGACCGTACAGGCAAATTGACAACCCACTATCGTGTTTGGGGTGACTGTTACATGTGTATGTATACATGGTGCCGTGTCAGCAGGATGTACATGTAGTATGTATTCATCACAGTTTGCAGTAAATGGATTTTTCAGGAGCAGCAGGACAGCAGAAAAATATCTCTGCCCTGCTTCTCTCTTCCTCTGTATCCTGCCTCCTCCGTCTCCCCTTCTCTGCAGCTGATGATTGACAGGAGGTCTAACAGGGGACAGGCCAAGCCAATAGCAAGCCTTGTTCGCGCTGCCAAAATACATATAGACACACACATACTGACACACACACACACAAACCACCAAAGGCTATTTATGCTGGCTTGGTTCCAGCCACTAAGCACCACTTTGTCCATCATTAATTTAGTTTCCTCTCCATATATACAGGAATGTGTTTATTTTTTATGTTTGTTATGAGTTTTCAGTTTATCAATTTGAGTTTAATTTAATGAAGAAAATTGGACCATTAAAGGATTAGTTAGAGGTCTCCTTTCCACTAATATTCTCTCCTCTGATCAGGTTTCCTCTCATCTCCTCTCCTCACTTCTCATCTTCTCTCTTCTCATCTCCTCCTTTTTCCCTCCTCCCCCCTCCTCTTGTCTCCATCTCTTTCCTCTTACCTTCTCTCATCTCCTCCCATTTCCACTTTTCTCTCCTTTCCTCTCCTGTTGCCTCATCTGGTCTCTTCTCCACTTTTCTTGTCTTATCTCCTGTACTCTACTCTCATCATAACCTCTCTCCTCTTCCTTATCTCCTGTCATCTCCTCTCCTCTTTTTGTCCCGTCACCTCTTCCTCCTCTCCTTTCACCTCACCTCTCTCTCAGTTCTTCTTTGCTTATGCAAGTTAAGTGTGTCAACGTTCTTAAAATGTCATTAAATATCTCAAATCTAAATCTGCACATCCAGCCTTCACAAAAATCTTCAGTTTTTCTTTTAAGGCTTTCAAAATAGTTTCCACTTCTAACTGAGTGTAAACATGTCTGGTGCTTTAGATGTACCTGCAGATTAAGATTGATCTTCTCACCTCACATCCTCACGATGCTAGTTTCTCTTTTCTTTGCCCCTGAGGGTTTCAGGTCCACGGGGCGCTAAGGTGTTGCATTTGTGGATTGCCACATTATAGCTCCATTACAGTGGAAGTAGGGGGTGGGGGATTTAGATTTATAAACACAGAAGCACATAACGAGATAAGAGAGATGACCTGCTGCTGGAAACTCTCCCAGAAAACTGTTGGAGATCGAGCCTGAAGAGAAACGACTCCTTTCTGTCCTCTCGCTCACGCATCTGTCCTCTTCTTTACCTTCGTTTTGCTGAGTGCCCCTCTCTTCTCCCTCACTCTGTCTCTCTCTGTCTTTATCCCGCAGTAAAATATGGCTGTAATCTATCTACACCATCAGAGTATTTATTCCCTTTCCTCAAACTAATCTTAAGTTGGAGACAGAAAATGTGGCCATTTAAGATGAAATGTGAATGAGGGAAACATTCAAGAGATTTATCTTGGGTATTTTTAAAAAAAAAAAATTTTAACAAGTGCAAAAAGTTGCAGCTGGATAAAAAACTGGATCCCGTCCACCCACTTGTCTGCCGCTGCAGCCCATATTAAAGCATCGGAGGATACTGCAGATCTTGTACCCACTGCTGCTGCTCTAAAAAAAAGGAGATGACATCACTTTCTTAGACATAGCTATTACTCTTTTCTGGTTGTTGTTTTTTTGGAGGCTTTCTGTTACTTGGGGGGTTTTCAGATATTTTACACTATTTTGATTTGATAAAATGGCAAGAGAAGCCTGGGGCAATCAGAGATTTACAGATGTATAACCTCATAGGAAAGTAGGAGAAATAAAGGGTTTTTTTAACACCTTAAATGCTTTAGCTTTGTTTTTTACGTGTCTGAATCCATAACAGGACACATCAAAAGTAAAAGCTGAACTCCTCTAATAAAAAATCAACACTGACGAACAAGCAACAATTATTTTGCTCGATAATGATGCTCCGTCTTCCATGTCTAATCTACTTTGCCACTGTTCTCCCCCTGCAGATACTACCTGAAGAACAACATGGAGACGGAGACGTTGTGTTCAGATGAGGATGCCCAGGATCTCCTCAGAGAGAGTCAGATCTCTCTGCTGCAGCTCAGCACTATGGAGGTTGCTGCCCAGCTCTCCATGAGAGACTTTGAGCTCTTCAGGAACATCGAATCCACAGAGTATGACATTTTTGAGTACTTTTTGATTAGGTCTTATGACTGCTGTAACTTAATTTATGTCAGTTTTTTGAAGAGGCTTTCTTTAGTCATTTGTAGCTAAAAAAAAAGAGGCAAACATCACATGTAATTTTTTTCTGAACTGAGAGAAAACCTGTCATTGTTCACTGTTAACTTCTTTGCACTGGTTCTCAGGTACGTGGACGACTTGTTTAAACTAGATTCCTCGATGGGAAGCGGCAATCTGAAACAGTTTGAGGAGGTGATAAACCAGGAGACCTTTTGGGTGGCCTCCGAGATCCTGAAGGAGCCAAACGCCCTGAAGAGGATGAAGACCATCAAACACTTCATTAAGATCGCACTGCACTGCCGAGAGTGCAAGAACTTCAACTCCATGTTCGCTATTATCAGGTGTGCTCAGTGTAGAGTTGAGAGTTTGTGTGTATGTTGGCCTCCTCAATTGTGTGTGAAGACACAGTGTTTTGTCATTTTCATTATTTTTTCCTCAGTAACTTAGGGAACTAAGGCTATTGAGACAATGTTCCATGAAGAATGCTGAGGCATACTACTTTTTTGGCAAATGAGCTTTGGGCATTCATCTTTTTCACCCTGTCCTCAACAGAACCTGCATTAATCAACTACCAGCCCCCCTAAATTTCTTTTTATGCAGATGACACTATTTTTCATGCAGCAGTTTCTCTCTTTTTTCTAGATCCTACAGCTTTTCCTTATCAATCTTTAGCTGGCGGAGCAAAAATCAAGAAGAAATACAGACATGAAAAAATATACCAAATAAACACAAAACAAAAATGTATCTCTGTGTTTGCTGTTCTCCTTAATGGCCATCAAAAAGAAAATTACAGTTCAAGCAGAGAACATCCTGTAAAATACTTCACAAACCCACTTTTTAAAAAAATAACAGACAGAATAAACAAGCATCTATAAAACAATGAAAAGTGGAGAAAACTTAATCATAATTCATTTACAATTAATTTATAAAATACATGATCAGATGTCAGTAAATCCCAAGGCCTTTCAGTGAGAGCAGAGAACAATAGTTGTGCATTCTGAATTTGATAAAACTAAACTAATTATTTTCTTACACATGAACAGTAGCATCATTGGGACTTGGAGTTGATTCCACTTTACCACTTCTTCATTCTCACTGTTTGCTCATTTACTGCTGCAAAAATGTCCCAGTCTGGAGAATAATGATCCAAAATCTGCACATCATGTTCTCTCTGGAGCCAAGCCCTGTTAATTGCTTGTTCAGACACATTTGTTTTGCTCTTTTAAATCCACACCATGCATAACCTTATAGGATATTGTCTGTAATGTTACTGCAGCATTATTGTGATTAAATTCATTAAGTTGCAGATTTGCAGTAACTTAGACTGTAGATTTACTATAGTTGATTCACAGACGGTACTACAGTTTCTTGAAACTACAATCTCTCGACTTGTTTTCTTATCCACGCTACAGTCTTGCTCATACGAAGCTGTCCTCTTGTTACATTTGGTCACGTGGGACGGAGTCCACTTTAGATTTGGACTCGGTTTAAGGAACTGAGCCGTATGGTGCTTGTCTGCCTGCTGCCGTAAAAGGCACTTTAGGGCAGGAGTGTCTGACCTCCATGTCCCTTTACACTCCGCCTCTCAGCAGGATGTCTTTGCACATATGGCTCTCTGATGCATAACCTGCCTAGTGACAGTGGTATCCCTGTGTGTGTCTGTGTGTGTGTGAAAGATAACATGCAGTGTTTCCCATAGTGTTGTAATTGTGGACACATCCTACTTGGTTTTTCTACTTGGTTTGCCTGAAACAAAGGCCGCCTCCACTCACATCATTGCTGCAGGAGATACGGGATAATTTTTGTATGTGATTAGGTGTTTGAAATAGAATAAGGTAAAAGAAAAAGTGGTAGATGAGATGATTTGAAGAACAAGGAGAGGGATTTGAATATAAGATGAGAAAAAGTACCTTACATAATGAGAAGAGTGAGGAAAATAGTGACAGGTTGCAGCAGCAGTGGAGACGGATGGACGGTTGATGAGCCAAATAGGAAAAAATGGAAAGTGGAAAGATAATGAAAGAAGAGAGCTAAATTAAATGCTGTGCCATTCATAATTATCAGCTGTCTAAATGAGTCTGCTAAGAGCTGACATTGCCTCAAGGGGTCCTCTGCTCTTGGAAATGGAGACCATGCTGATTAAAAATGTTTAGCCTGAAAAGTCATTATTACGCGAATGCAGGTATGATGTTTTGATTGAGATGTACTGCATGTATCAAACACTAAAGCTCATCTTTTCCCCTCTCTCCTCTATTGTCTGCTTCATCATTTCTGCTTCTATCCTTTCCCTCCCTTCTTCCTACCATAACCTATTTATCACTGCCTCCCTGCCTCCTCTCTCACACCCTCCTGGCGCCTCCTTCCTCCCTCCTGTAGCGGCCTAAACTTGGCACCGGTGGCTCGGCTGCGGAGCTCATGGGAGAAACTGCCCAGTAAGTACGAGAAGCTGTTTGGAGACCTGCAGGACGTTTTCGACCCGTCC
This sequence comes from Acanthurus leucopareius, assembly GCA_029814765.1. Taxonomy (NCBI): domain Eukaryota; kingdom Metazoa; phylum Chordata; class Actinopteri; order Acanthuriformes; family Acanthuridae; genus Acanthurus; species Acanthurus leucopareius. The sequence goes on from JAQMCX010000012.1 coordinate 17,583,774, forward strand.
AGGAACATGGCCAAGTACCGCAACATCCTGAGCAGCCAGAGCATGCAGCCCCCCATCATCCCACTGTTCCCAGTGGTCAAGAAGGATCTCACCTTCTTACATGAAGGTATGTGGCTCTCTGGAAAGCCCAAAGTTTCTCTTTGGGTCATTTTTTTATTGTATCAGCTACTCACATGCAGCTACATTTCCTTTAATTTTCTCTAAACTAATAAATGAGGCCATTTCTGGAACTTGACATGTCATTCTGTACAGTTTACTGTCCCTCACTTCCTCTATTGTGATGCAGAAGGTCAACTTGAGTATCACTCAGGGGGTTTTACTTCTGCTAAAAGCTTCACCCATCAGCCCTTTTAAGATACAACACTGAGACCGGTCGAAAAATACTAACCCTGACTTCTTCTTTAGGCTTTTCTCTTAATTGAATGGCCATGTTAAGAACCGAAAGGAAAGTTTCCTTAATTGTGCAAGTAACTAAAAATTCTCAAATGACTCAGTTAAAAGACAGACACCACTTTGATCTCAGAGGAATGACAAGGAGGAGACCAGATCAAGGAGCTTTTTATTTTGAAGATTCCTAGAAACTTTGTTGTGATCCTGCAAATGTCCCAAAAATATGAATCATTTATCTCTTTCACAATTTTGACAGCTGACTTCACTCTCACTGTTTTTGTGCTTGTTTTTGTGTGTGTTCGTGTGTGTTTTGTGCTCCTGTTTGTCCTTTTAGGTAACGACTCCAGTGTTGACGGCCTCGTGAACTTTGAGAAGCTGAGGATGATCGCCAAGGAGATCCGACACGTGGTGCGTTTGACCTCAGCCAACATGGACCCCGCCCTCATGTTCAGACAGAGGTTAGTTGTTTTTAATGTTGAGTCCATAAACTCTTAAGGTTTAACAATTTTGCTTTAACTTGATGCAATTAGTGAAGGTTTCACAGGTACCGCTCACTTAAACCCCAAAGTGGGGCTTTAATTAGCTTAATAACCTGTGTCACATCCAGAAATTCTTTCTAATTAAGCCAAGACAAGCTAATGGGGAGAGGAAGCCCAGCATTAATTTTATGGTTCAGAAATCAACACAGGAACCAGTTGACATTCAATGTGTTTGGAAGTACAGTCTCTTATTTATTTACTGCAAGCAAAGTTAGAAGGTTTTACCAAATCCTCAATTCTCTTCCTTTATTTGTGTCTTTGATGATGATCCTTCCTGTTTCTCATCAGCCAGGCTGTAGCAAAACTGTCACTTCTCGGAAAGAGGCTTTAATTCAGATTACAAACTTAAGAAAAGATGCCTTCATTACAGAAGTCTACAGATGTGAGCTAAGAAAAAGGAAGCACCACACACCACCAGCCAACCCGAATCCTTCACCAACACGATCAGGCACACACTCGAGGTCTGGTTCCATCAATTCCCATCCACTTCCTGTCTGATTCATGGCTCTTGTTGTTCTGATTGCATTCATCTACTAGAATGAAATTGCAAAAAGACACAAGGGATGAATCGACTGGAAGTGATACAGAATTGATGCCAACCACTGTATGTAGTACCTATCACTCAGTTTGTTTGTTTATCACAGTCTGTCACTGCTGCAGAGCATGACTGCCCCCTGCAGACACTCCCTTCATACTACAAGCTCAAGATGCCAGAGAAGTCTAGACTTAAAAATCTTGTTTCTGCATCATGTTACACACTGCAAGAGGTTTTCAAAAACCTCCAAAGGTGACACAATGACCTGCTTTCATGAGAGTGTGATGCACAAGGCCACAATGCACACACACACACACACACACACACACACACTCACACTCTTCAGGTTGATATGGGGAGATGTCATGTGTCTGGTGTCGTCCCATCTCCAGTCATTTTTGTTTTTGTTTGTTGTGGCATGACGTCTACATAGTCTTGTCCACCCCGACCCCTGAACTTGTCTTTAAGTCACGCTTCAATCTTCACGCCTCTTGCTTGCAGGAAGAAGAGGTGGAAGAGTTTAGGGTAAGTTTGTCCTGGTCCTGGTTTCACCCTGTTTCAGTCTGGACCAGAAGAAATTCAGTCCACCTTGCATCCCCACCACCATGAGCTCTGCATGCCCCCTCTTACATTAACTGAGTGTACATGTGTGTCTGCCTGTGCTTGTGTGTGATTAACCCTTCCATTTGCAGTGCCCATTTACCTGAACCATACTAAAGTCCATCATTGACCCATTAATCGTTTGCACCGTTCATACAACTGTATGTTTGAGTCACATAGTAGCAAATGATGAAATAATGCATAGTGTTTGTTTTTTTACCAGGAGGGTGAAAACACATTCACATAATGATAAACAATATCAGAGAAGGTCTGAAGTTTCAGATGTGTTGCCTTGACCATCAATTCAGGTTCAAATTTATTCTCACTTTATTCTCACTCTTTCTCGTTTTCGGGGGGAAAAAAATGAAAATTTGAACTTCTATGTTGCCATGGCAACTGATCAACCAAAACTGCTAGTGACGAAGATGAAATGATGCGATCAAAGTGCTCCAGAGCAGTTACTGAATATTTCTTAGTCTTAATTAAACAAGGATCATGTGCAGAAAAAATTAATCTGCAAAAAGAGAACAATTCATGCCAGATTAATCTCCATCTGCAGCGTCTGTGCAGGTACAGAACAGTCACCAGACACCAAAAGCATTAATTTACATGCAGCATCATTAATGGTCATAATCTCCATCACAATTACACAGACGAATCATCAAAAAACATGCAAAAATCAACCATACCAGCATATTTACTCTGTGCAATTCTAAGTCTGTAGCAAATGGAACTTTTGGTAAGATTGTGCTGTGAGCTGCTGTTTTCAAAGGTCAAGAATGAACTTTGACTCTCAGCCAAAACCCCTGTATGGCAAACTCCACCCATCTGCCAAATGAAGGCAAAATAAAACAAACCATGTCAATATTTAAAGATACTATTTGACTCAGGTTTGGTGTTTGTTCATATCTTCATCCTGGCATAATATTCCCCATATCGAATCTTGTGCATCTTTGTTTCCTAACCCTTTTTGCCTCCATGTGACAGAATGTTCTGCTGTTCTGTACTGTGATAGCATGGCACACGAGCGAGAGCTGCCTCCCTCCCAGTTGCATGGTCCTGTTTTTAAAATGTTATGCTCCAGTTAAACATAAAGGCAGATTTTATATTAGAGGAGGTTTTCTGATATGAGAGAAGCTGTGCCTGTTGTATTGATGATTAGACTGATTGTTGTTTGCCATTCTTTCCTTCCCTCTTTCAATCTGCCTTTTTTTGTTTTCTGTCTTTTTATGCTTTCATTTGTATTTTTTCTGTTTCTGCTGTCTTCATTTATTTCCTTCTGTTTCTGTTCTGTCTTTTTTTTATCAATTCTTCATCTTCTGCTTATCCATAAAAACTATTTCTCTCACTTCTATAAATTCTCACCTCTACCTGTGGTCCATCTCTTTTACTTCATCTTCCTCCTTCCTTTCCTTTCCTCTGTCTCTCTTTCCATCATCAGGTCTTTGAGTCAGGGCAGCACCAACTCCAACATGCTGGATGTGCAGGGTGGCGCCCACAAGAAGCGAGTACGTCGCAGTTCACTTCTGAACGCCAAGAAGCTTTATGAGGATGCTCAGATGGCCAGAAAGGTGAAGCAGTACCTGTCCAACCTGATGGTGGAGACGGATGAAGAGAAACACCAAATCATGTCCCTGCAGTGTGAACCGTCATACAGCACCTGTGAGTAACAATGCGAATGAGATCACTTCACCTTTTCATCAGAACCTTTTATATGTTTACATTTTGAACTGTTGCTACTTTAATGGAAAAAGTAGAAGATGTACTGTATATGTATATTTTTTTTAAATGTGTTCTTTTTAATCTATAAAACTTAAATATTACTGTGCAACAAGTAATCTTTCAGTATATACTGTACTATGTACAGGTGACATTTCTATAATTGGTTTACACTGCCACCTAGTGGATTTGCAAACATCCTGCAAAAAAGAACATTAAATAATTAATCAATTGATAGATTGTTACTGTGGTATGCATGTATTGTACAATCAAAACCCCTCTGTAGAATAAAATGTATGTATAAAGTGTGAGTTTTATTTCGAAAAGAGAAATTTTTCTAGCTAGTAAACTACTATTCGGCCATATTATTCTTCACATGCTTTCTCATTTCATTACCATGAGAGTGTCCCCAAATGGCAGTACATGTATGTTTTTTTTTTTTTTGCTCCGGTCAAAAAGGTCTGTAAACATCTGAAAAACAAAATAAAATTTTCAAAAAATCTAATATAGTTAGGTCTTGAAACGTTCATAGATCATAATAAATACAGCCTCAGAAAATTAATGAAAACTCTGTTTCTTAGTACATCTGTACATCTGACACATCTGATGTTATTGTAATCCTCACTATCCTTTATTTTATAGCAATATTTCTTTAAATGTTTTTTACCAAGAGGGAGGTATTTCTTTTTTGACTTTGATATTCACAGGTCAATTACATAACCTCTCACTGAACATCACTAAACTTCTTCAAAATATTGTTTTTTGTTATACAAAACATTTTTTACATTGTTTCACTTTGTTTATACATTTTTTTTTATCTTCCTCCTGTGGTTGTAGTGTCGAAGAACTTGAGTGAGAGAAGATCCACCAAGTCGGACATGTCTCCGGTGTCTCTGCGGTCGGCTCTGCCCTCGGCCAAAACACAAAACAGGGTGTCACAAGTCCTTCAGGTCCAGGTCCCACTGAACCCTCTACGAAAGAAAAGCACCACCAAGGACATCGGCACACCTAGTTAGTACACCTGCATTATATACAATACACCTACTGTATATTGTGCTCATTTATGTAGAGTTATGCTTTCTTGTGTTTAGAATTTAATTTTAATGATCCCATCTTCTTTGTTCTCCTGCAGTAGTAAAACCAGAGAGGAAGAGAAAACTCACCTCTCACAGTTCTGTATCACCGCTGGAGTAAAACCAGAGTCCCAGGGAATTTAACTTTACAGTAACCTTTTTCTTTCATTTTTCTTCTCCAGACTCCAACTCTCCCCAGGTGGTAAAGAAACCTCCAGTGAACTCGTCAGAGGAGTGGAGCATCAAGAGACCATCTGATGACACCGTCTCCACCATCTCCTCCCTTCACTCCAGCCCCACAGTGTCGCCGCAGGGCTCCCCACGCAAAGGTAAAACCGTACTTTTTGCCCTGCATGCTTTTATCTGAGGAAGGCTGCACTAGTGGCCATTTCCATTTACACAGACTGGCTGAGCTTGACTCTGTGTTACTCTGTGATGAAAAACGACATTTGTCTTTAGTCAATCGGTATTTTTGCTGCAAGTTTTTTCCCATTTCCAAAGCGCCACCAATTTGGTGATTTTCACTTTTTATTCGTTAGTTCTTCTTTTCTGTATCCTTTATAACAACAGTCCACTGATATTTTTAGACTTTGCTGCTTATTTTGAAGCAGCAAAGTATAAAAATGTTGGATTTTCTCCAGGCGCAAACCAACGTGACTCCCATGTGGCTGAATATGAACACGATGAAACAGTGAAATAAAGCAGATATCCGGTGCGAAAGAAATGCAGGAGAGAAACTAAACTTAAAATCACAAAGATTTATATAGAAGCTACAAAAGCACAAAAGGCTGAATAATTTTAACTGGTAACAGGAACAAAAATCAACATAGCATGGTTTGACTCCACATGGCTCATAAGTGTTAATAGAAGAGCCTTATAGATGAAGAGGAGAAGATTTAGTCAGGCTGTCAACACAAAGCAGAGCTCAGGTACTTAGAAACATGTCGGAAGTAACCTTACCTGTGACTTAAATCTTCAAACATCCTCTTGTTGTAAGTCAAATAAAAAGCTCCAGAGATACTCAAGCTTTCCTTTTCTCTTTTCAGTCGGAAGCGTCGTCAAGTCCCAAAACTCCAGCCAGATGAACTTGTCGGGATCTTCGTCATCGTTGACCAGCGACGCCAGCACAAAGGCCGTCAGCCTGCGCAGCTACGGCATAGGTGGGGCTCTCCTCCACAAGAGGATCCAGCTGATGACCAGGCAGCACAGCCGAGAGAGAAGCAGGGAGAGACAGAGTCAGAAAGAGGAGGAAACAAGTGACGTGGAAAAGGAGAAAGAGAAGATGATGCAGGAGGAGACAGAGGCAGTTCAGCAAAGGAGAGGGAGATCCAGGCTGCAGGACAGTCAGGCAGATTCACAGCTAATGTTACAATGCATAAGGGCACGAAGGACAGGTGCACACGAGGCCCATCCCACGTCCCCTTCCAGTCCGTCAGGGTTGGGACCCACACCTCTCTCACCTCTGTCCCAACCCCTGCTAATGAGACCCAATCCCCCAGAGTCCCCTGTTAGGACCAGGCTGATGTCACCGTTCAGGATACTGAGGGAGAGGAGTCAGTCCAGGGAGAGGCCGATGGCAGTCAGGGCACATTTGAACAATGAAGAGGGAGCAGGAGAGGTTGTGTCCTCCTCACCTCAGGATGAGAGACAGAAACAGGCAGAGCAGAGAGCCAGGAGGTCGGTCAGTCCCAACCCCTTCCTTTGGCTCTGCAGGGACAGGCATACCAGGAGAAAGACCGTCTGACAGAGGGAACTCATTTAACCACTCGTTTGTTGAGTAAAAGCAGGAAGTAGGAGAAAGAATGGAAGGAAAAATGAAGCTAGTCGTGTAAATTTTTGTCAGAAGTCAGTGATCAATTACATTTCCATATCAAATGACAGCCTGGTTAACATTTATCTTGAAGGCACAAAAGCAAGTGTTAGTGAGAAAATTGAGTCTCGAATCCAATGTGAGTCAGAGAAAAGGCAAACGTGAGAAATAAGTTTTTCACAGTGAACATTTGAAGCAGATAAGAAAAAAAAAAGATCTTGTTTGCAGCGGTAACGATAAATGAAAAATGATTCATTTCTTTGTTTGAGTGTCTCCCAGTGTTTCTTTGTTTGAGGGAATAATGCTGTGAATTTTTTAACTCTGCAATGTCAACAAACTGCCAAAATGTAGCAAAACACGTTATTGTCAAACCTCAAAATGAAGACTGTTTTGTCACGATGAAACAATCTGTTTTTGAGATCCAATTTTGAAATCCAATTTTCAAAAGAAAGAGATCGTTTTTTTGTTGACAAGTGTAGGATTGTGTTTTGGTTGGTTTTGACTTTCCTTTGCAGTGTTTCATTGGTGTGTTTATTCAGTTTTTCTGCAGTCAGAAGTAATGTTTGGTTCATCATTTGTTTGTAACATAAAGTTTAACATTTGATCCTGACATTGTTTTTTAGAGACATTTTTCTGTTCTGGTGTAATATTTAACGTTTTAAAAGTGTTCATAACTCTATAGCTTCACAGTCTCTGTAGTTTGTGTACTGTGTAGGCATTGATGGAAAGCATCGACAAGGTTTAAGGATTTTACTGGGTTAACAGTGTTGGTTTAAAAGTATTTGCTATTAAAAAAGGGAGCATAAACTTTAGATTGTCTCTCAATATTCTAAACTCAGCATCTGTCACTTTCACTTTCACTTTCAATGCTACTATTTCTCTATTTTGCTTTTTCTTTATTATTATAATCTTAAATATCCTGAACATCTCCTCTCTCCTGCCCCGTGTCCAGGTTACACCCTCCTGCCAGCTGGTAAAGCAGACAACCTGTCGGACTCGAGTCACAGCGAGATCTCCTCCCGTTCCAGTATTTGCTCGGTGGACTCCATGCCAGCTCCCGGGCCTGAGGAGCGCTGTATCAGCAGCAACAGGACCTGCACCACCGCTGCTGCTGCTGTCACAGCTACAACTGCTGCCATGACAGCTGGTGCAGTTGCTGAGAGCACAGCAGCAACACATGCACACTTAAATGTTGACTACAACCAGCCCAGCACAAGGTACTTAACTCCAGCTCAGCTTGCTTTATCCAGTCTTTGTGCTCATCAAGATGGAGGGTTTTTTTAATCTAAACTCTAAACACATCATACTTCATTAATCAGGATCAATTACCTGTTAGCTCATATCATAACCGCACCTTGACCAAAAATGAATTGTTTTCAGCAAAGTTTTTTATTTTCCACAGTCTTGATCATCAAAAACTTTCAATTTGAGCAACAAGGCATCACGTACCCAGTGTTCCCTTCTTCCATTTCCTCCCAGCTGGATCCCAATTGTGTCCTTTCCTCATTAAAACTTAGTGAACAGGAAGTCATAAAGCACGGCAGGTTTTTATTAGCATCCCTCTTTTATTGCCCTCGTCTCTCCTCCTTTTCTCCGTTAACAACATATCAGTTTTCACACAGGCGGCTTTTTAATCTGCCCAAGTAAACAACACACCTTTTTTATTGTCTGCTGTTTGTTTATTGTTCTAACATGATCAGGCAATTCCGTCTCACAAAGTGAGGACGATAAAATATGGCCGGACGCAATAATCTGTCTGCTTGTGGGATGTTATATTACCTCGGCAGCCTTGCCGTATAACAACGATCTGTTTTATGAAATGTGGCTCAGTTTCATTGAGTGGCTTGTTTGTTCGGTAAAACAGTGTCAGCGAATCAAACAGCTGCTTTATGAAAAGCGACTGAGAAGAAAAACTTTTTTTAAAAGCCAGACATAGCGATCTTTCATGCAGGAAACACTGGCAAGTGTTTGTTTTGTGATTTTTGTGTCCAGATGAGACATAAACTTTAATGGCTGAACATTAACAGAAACCGTATTTCACCGATAAAACAACCGAAAACATCTGTAAACTAACTTTTCTAGCGACAGTTTGGTTAAATGTTGCAAAATGTGTTTAGGCTTCACTGATCATTTGTATAACATTGGACTTTATGTTATTTGTGTTCAGTGTTGTTGTTTTCCTCTGTGACCCGCATGTCCTCCAGCCAACAGATTTTTATAGTTATTGATCCTCCTCTTTTGCCCTCTTCTCCCTCTTTCACTGCATTGTTAGTTCCTTTAAATATGATTTACCTCCCTCTTTACCTCCAATAAACAGTTTGCTAAAATCTTGTGCTTCAAAGTTTTCAGCTCCTTGTTTACCTGATTCTTACAACGGCCAGGTTTCCAGTTCATTTGTTTGGCAGTGTGACTCTGACTCATCTTTATTCAGCAGCTCTGAGACTCATTTCTGCACTGACTCAGTTCTTAACTACCTGCAAAGAATCTTTGCAAACCTGAATGTGTGACAGCTGTTTCAGAGGAAGAACAATATAAGTGAAACCAATTGGCTTGGATTTGCCTTAAAGTGAATCTCCACACTTTCATTAAAACGCTCTGTCTCTTATTTCTGCAGTAGTTCCTCGTCATTGGCTCGTGCATACATAACGCGAGCCTCCACCTTCACCGCCTCCACCTCGACGGAGGAGCTGACCCCTGACCACACCTCTCTGGACTCAGTGGCCGACAGCGGCCGAGGCAGCTGGACTTCCTGCTCCTCCAACTCCCATGACTCCTTCCAGAGCCTGCCCACCTCCTCCTGTCGGCCCTGGGACCACGGCATCCACGGCCATCCGCTCTCCCTCCCCCACACGCACCTGGGCGGCTTCAAGCACACGCAGCTGGCCGGCCCGATAGCAGAGATCGAAGCCGCCACTCAGGCGTGGACGAGTGACTCCGCCTCCCTCAAACAGCACTCCAGAAACTCCTCCTCCGATCTGTCCAATCAGTCGCCGCAGAGCTGGGCGTCGTCCAGCTCGCTGTCGGACACCTACGAGGGGAATTATGGGACAATAAAGCGGCGAAACACCTCGGAGAACCCCTCCTCGCCCACCAATGAGGAGGGAGGGCAAAGCACAGACCCTGTCTACAAAACCGTGACGTCAAGCACAGAGAAGGGCCTGATAGGTGAGGGATCAGATTGCGAGTTTGATTCCCTGTAAACGCAGTGTGACAGTGGTCAAATCTGACGCCACAGGTGTGGGCGTCTGTTGAGGGATGTGTGTCTGTATGGATAGTTCTCATAAATACTCTTCCCCATTGTTTAGTTAATTAAGTAGAGTTGTTTTAGGTGAATTTCTCACATTGACTCACAGTCTCATGAACAACTGGCAAAGGCTGCGATGTGGCTTTTCTGTAATCTTGAGCTAAAATCCCAAACAGACGCTCATTCTTGTCGCTGTTCGATTTCCATTTGACAGGAGTTAACAAAGCATCCTCTTTAGCCAGAGTGTAAATTTGTCTTGTAGATCTACTGCTTCAGTTTCATGATAAACTCTAAAAGCAAAAACAAAAACAAAAGCAAAGCAGTTACTACTTTTATGAGGATAACAAAACTTGTTGCCGAAGACAGATTTACAACCGACTAATCCCTTAAACTATCAGTAGATCAACAGGAAATTTGCAAAAGATTTCTGATTATCTGTCGGTATCTCAGTCAGTCATTTGCTTGTTTTATATCACTTGGGAATTAAGTAAGAGTGAATTGATTGATTGGTAAATCTTTGAAAGATGACTTAGTAATGACAGTGCTAGTTGCAGTGTAGCTCTGGTTCTGCCTGTATCCTCTGCAGTCATCCATCCCTTTGGTTGAATATTTTCCTTTTAATTTCCAACACATTTGGTGCATGCATAGATGTGTATTGTGTTTGTGAAACATCACATTGATTTGATTTTTTCCATTATTTTCTTTTTTTTTTTCTCCTTTCCTCACACAAATCCCCACATTCCTCCTTTTCTTTACCCTCATCCCACCTCCCACCTCACTTCCCTCCTTCTTTGCTCCGCCCCTCCTTTTCTTTTGACTCACGCCTCCACCCAGTGTACTGTGTCACCTCCCCCGCCAAGGATGAGCGTTACCGAGCTCCCCCTCCCACCCCTCCAGGCTACCAGGGTCTGGCTCTGGGGGATCTCGGCCTCACAGATGGAGTGGTAGGTGGGTCAGGAGTTCCCCTCCCCAGGCCTCCTCACCTCAAACCTCCAGACTACAGCGTGGCCCTGCAGAGGAGCAAACTCATGCAGAGCCCCGGTGCCGCCGGCGGTCTGGCCGAGGCACGGAGGCTGGCTGCCAACCATCACCTCCATCATCAAGAAGGACGGACAGCTGGCTCCACGCAAGGCCACTCCAGACCGCCCAGCATCTGCGTCCCACCACAGGAGCTGGCTGACAGCGAGGATGGTACGTCCCACAGGATGGTGACATGAAGAAGAAAGAGTCTGAGTTTCATAGTTTGGCACATAATAGTGTTTCATTAATAGTATTTAGGACAGGCCACAATCTTACAATATTGCTTTATAATCATTCAAAAACATTCTAATATGAGAAGTATAGAAATATGATAAAATGATGAATAACTTGGGGTTTTTATTGTCTCTGATGGTTTTTGCTGTCATACTTTGCTGATTTGGTGGCGAATCAGAAAATAATCTACATTTTATGTGGTTTTATAAGTATGTAATGTAACTTCATGAACCAACCACCGTCCTCTCTTTTCTTTTTCAGATGAACAAGTGTCAGCAGTGTAAATCCAGTGACGTCACGCTCATGCACACACACACACTCACACACAAAAAAGTCGTGGTGATCAGGCATTGGACTAAAACTAGCAGCACGCCGTCACCACATATCAAAGCACATTTTCCAACCCCACCGCCACACAGCCCCATGTGACGTCACCACGGACCATAATGCCCCTGTGGATCAGAGCAGTGGGTCATGTGACCTCTCTCCACCTCCCAGGACTTGTACAATCATCTCTTTTTAAACTCATTTCACAAAATGTAGATCAAATGAAAGATTTTAGATACTTTTTGAAAACTCTTGAACAAAGCATAAAAAATGCAGTGTCTCAAGTCACATTGCAATGAAAGGACAAATTTAAAAAGGACAAACAAAAGAAGGAAAGAGAAACAATATCAATGTCTAATGAGAAGAAGTCGGCCTCCTTGGACACAGACCACCACGTACCTCCATTTTGCGCTCCAAGCTCTCTTGTACAAAGGTGTTACACATCGTTTTCTACAGCTTTAACATGTTGTTTGGTGATTGTTTTTGTAAATAATTTTTTTTTTCCCTTCTTTTCATCTCTGAGCTTTGCGATGTTTTTATGTGAGAATAGTGAGGAGGAGCAGACAAAGGGATAGAAAGCCGTAGTCAGTAGCATACGACGAGCTTGTGGGGGATTTTTCGTTTTGTTTTGCTGCTTCTGTTTGGAGTTTCCTGTCAGCTCAAAAAGAAGATGAATGTAGATAAGTAAGAGTCAAGAAATTCGGGGGTATCATGGGCCTCCATCAAACCCCGGCACTGATAATGTCATTTTTATACAGTTAACATCAGTAGAAACCAAATGCACACAAAAAACAGCTACAAAACCAACTTTACTGATCCCAAAACTTACACTTTTGACTGTATTTAAGGTCACTTCCTGATGACTTTTAGTTTCTAAAATGCATCAGGAAACCTCACAGCAGAGCCTTATGACATGTTTATCCCTCCTCTCTCTAAAAGAGAAATCAAACTCCTTAAGTGACAGAGAGCATGTATGTTTGTGTTTACCACTTATCAGACTGTGTTGAGCTTTAAAGAAGAAAAAAAACAGCATCTCTCAGGCAGTTCTTTGTCTTCGTGTCACGCTCTCCATCACCTCAGCCACCTCTCTTATTGCTCATTCAGTGTGACACGAGGTACTTAAACGGCATGCTGCCTCCTGTATGTTCTATAAAAACTGTATTATTACTCGTTTTAATGAGCTAAAGAACAAATGCCTCGCTGCTTCCCGTCGGGTAACACACGCGTCGTTATTCAACTGCAGCAGCTGTAATAAAATGATAAATTAGCACTGTGTGGTCACACGACGTGCATGCATGCACACGCACACACACACACAAACACACACATAACAAAATCTTAGTTGGTTTGCATAAAGACAAAAAGACAGTGTTTACACCGACGCTCACACATTTTTGTTTACAGTGTTTATTAGACTAGTTGTCTTTTGAATTACGAGCTGAGATGTTAAAGTGTAATTCTGCGGGTTCATACGACCTTGTAAATTTGTTCATAATGCAGCGGGAATATAAGATGCACAGTACACTTTGACCATGTGCTCACAGTGTACCTCTCATATCAAATTTTTTGCTTCTTATTTAAAAAAAAAAAAAAAGAACAAGCAACACAACAAGTCAACAGATCATGATGTACTTTAAGGCCTGGCTTGCATCTCCATTCCATGTTCATACGACATTTTGTAGAATATTTAAAGGATTTGCTCAAAAAAAGTGTTTATTTGTATTGAAAACAGAAGCAAATTTGTACATTCTGAATAATGTTTTGGAAACAGAAAAAAATTGTTTTAATGTTGTGTATCTGCAGTGCAGCAGGGGTGTATAACTGGACTTAGACGTTCTTCTCTTCTGCTTTCTGTCTTGCGCTCTGTGATGCTTCTTTAGTATTGTTTTGCCACACAAAGACTTGAAAATGATTAATGCTAATATATACATGGCATATATATATGAATTTATACATATATATTTTTGTTGTTTCTTTGCCATAAATTAATGTATAGATGAGAGAAGAGAGTCCTCTATAAAGGCTATTTTTGAATATTTTGTTATAAGAAAAAAAAATCCAAGGTTGTGATCGCCCTGTTTCTGTCTGCGGGCAGGAGTCTTTTAAGGAATTAGTTCTTGTCGTTGTTTATGACTTGCTTTCTCCCCTCACACTCTTGTTGGTGCCATTTCTGCTCCGCCTGTACTTGTAATTGCTGCTGTGTATTGGGAAATGACTGCCTGTGTTTGTGTGTGTGTGGTGGAATTTTATTTGTGAGATTGGGATCAACTTAACTTTTTTCCTTTTTTTTTATCCCTTTTTTTTTTGATGCAGTCTGGGCTTACAGCACATAAAGAAAAGGCCCAGAAGTCATTTTCAATGAAAGCCTCTCTCTTAGTTTGCAGCTGTGATTGCTCCTGTCTGCAAAAATGCCCCCCCCATGGGTCTCATGCATTGGTTTCATGGCACAAGTGGAGTTAATTCAGACTCAGACTGGTTGAGTGAAAGCAGTTTTTTTTTTTCTATCGTATAACATCCCAGTCTGTTTGAATGGAACAAAAACAAGCCCTGCCATGACGCCACGTCTCTCAGCCTTGTCTGGACTTTCAAACTTTTCTCCTCACTGTCTGATGGATTGAACTTTATCCTCTGTGACCTTCAACCAAGTCCCTTTTTTTTCTACAGTCTCAGTTGTAGAAACGTTGAATCTGACTGAGAGTCACAAACTGACAAGTCCTCTTTTTTTTTGTTTTGGTTTTTTTTTTGCACAACTGTATTCCTCAGATTCTTAACCATAAATCAGTATTAATCTTCTGCATGGATGTTTTAGAAAACAGCAGCATAGAAGAGCTGGCCCAGATGTTATAAATGGCACGAAGAAATGCTATATATTTTTACAGGCTCTTTAAAGTGAGATTGAGAGCTTCACATCAGGCAATAGTTTTGTTTTGTTTTGTTTTGTGTTGGGTTTTTTCCCCTTAAAATTATTGTACAGAACTTCAGAATGAAACTCTTATCTCTCAGCACAGCGTGAAAGGTTTGTTTTGTTCCTCGTGTGAGCTCTCCCAGACCAGATGCCCCTGTGTTTTTTTTTCTTTTTACTCTTTGTTTCTTTCAGGGCTAAATTTCAGTTAGCACTCACCCCCTCTTCTCCTACTCTGCATGCAGTAGGTGTGTTTTCACGGAGGATCTGGCAGCGGGCAGCTCCTGGCACTGTGAACGCAACACATCAGCGTTTTTTTTTTAACAACCCGAAACCTGAGAGGATAAACTTCACCTCTCCTCACAGCTTGATAAAAGTATCTGGCCGATTGTAATTTAGCCCCCTCGTGTCCTGCCATGTTACCGGGAATGCAATAAGAGAGATGTGAATGTGTTCTATGTAGACATCTTTTGGCATTACAGCAGAAATTCACAACAATAAGCTTAAATGTGGTGAGTATGCTGCACAATCTGTACAAAGAGGTATTAACTTGGTCTGTGGCTTAACGTTTGCTTTCGTCTCACACTTCTCATAGCTGTTGTAAATTATGTCTTTTAGAAAGACAACATGATTTTGCTCGTACGCTTTTTATGTATTTTTTACGAGTGACTGTAAATAGTTGTTATATTTTTGTTTAAGAGAATGTTTAAAAGGAAAAAATACCTTTTATTTCTCCAAGTCTACTGATATGAATTTGGACAATGAATAAAATGTTAAGCAGAAATGATTTTTGTGTCTTCATTGATGGTCAATACTTGGTTAATCATAGTTTTTGTCATTTTAGAATTGGATAAACATTTCCATATGCAGTTTTAATTCTTCTGACTGCTGCTCTCTTAAAGTCCCAGGTTGTTTGTTAAACAATAAGCTATCAAGCAGGTAATTTTCATTGCATAAAACATCAAAATGTGACAGAGCAGTTAATATTCTTAAATGTCTTTGTTTCATAATATGCATATCTGATGTACTATGCAAACATCATATGGATATATTCCACTCATAAACTGTCTTTATTCTATACTATTCTATACTATATGGCAGTCCATTTACAGGCTAAATATCAGAAATCAGCAGAAAGCTTTACGACCTCTCTGTTACCATTTTGTCAAGACAAACATTCAGTATTGCTGGAGTAATATCTGCTGTCTGATATTCTTATATGCTGTCTGTGTTTCTGAGAAAATATTCACACAAAAGAGAAAGAATCTATATAGATGTCCTCGCTGTTTCGTCCTCACTGTCTCTCTGCCTTCTGCTGCGTTCAGCTTTATCAGATCTGATCAGAGGCAGAGAGCGTCACGCTGTGTTCAAGGTCAGGTTCCCTTTATTACTCATTAAAGGTTTACGGACTCACAGAGGGGCAGGAAGTCATGCTGGGTGCTCTGCCTATGTGTGTGTGAGTCGTGAAGAAAAACAGTCCAGTCAGTGTGTATGCTGTGGTATATGGTGCATTTCTGCTGCAGATGCATGTGTGTAAACTGAGGCCCCGTTTACATAAAAAACATTTTTGCTTATAACGAAAAAATTCCTTTACCTTTTACAAAAGGGTCCACGTTCATATGACAAAATTTTAAAAACAATAAAGCGCTGTTGTGTGTATGCCAGGTCAATAAGTAGGAAAAAAAGCAAAAAACAAAACACAAAGCATTCTGTAAGCACCAAAGTCTGATAAAGCAACCACAAATGAAGGTCCATTTTCCAGGTTTTTCCCAGAGGCTTCAACTGTATCACACTGTTATAATCAGCTAATGGAGTTTGCTCAGTTGTAATTGCAATGGACCTGTTGACACGTGAGCTAAGTAGCTGTTATAATTTAATCCAAAGCTTTTGTAGAGCTTCGCTTTTGTAGAAGAGAAAGAACAAGGCTGATGGGTGAACTCCACCACATCAAGATATCAGAAGAGGAAGGAAACAATGACTGTATTTGTTCAAAAGTGAAAAGCTACTGAAACATTAATTTTAAATATGGCTGTTCCATACAGCCATATGGAAAATATGTCAGCCCTCATGCAACAGGTTTTATGTGACTTTATGTTACAGTGATCACCTCAGATGTTACCAGGGTCCCGCAGAGGAAAACTAGAACCAAAGAGGTCCAATGCAACAGAACAGACATCCAACAAAAAAAATCAGGCTAAGCACTGCTGCAGCAGGACTGCAACAACCCCAAAAATCACACTGATAAGTGGAAAAGGTCGATATTCGTTCAAGAAAGTCTGACGAATTTGCTCTGACTTCGTCTCTCAGTGAACTGCTTTCTAAAGACACTGTGTTCTTTTACTTCGATAAAGTTAGAGGGATGTGTAATGGACACGGGTCAGGGTGGTGTATGGGTGAGGGTGGTGCTGGTGGTGAGGTATGTTAACCAGCATGTTCAAAGAGCCGGTCTTTTTCTACTTCAGAGAGAATATTCCAGAACGATGAGAGAAGTGAAAGTTCAGCTCCGAGTGGGATTCGATTGGAAATGAGTCGGTGAAATTACACACAGCTTCAATTATACATCACAAAGGGCCAAAGAGCCCCACTGGATGGCAGAGGAGGAAAATGTGGAAAAATGGCAATGCTTGGGTCTTGTAATATGGATGGCGTGTATGCACGTGTGTGTGTGAGTGTGTGGTTGTGTGTGTGTGTGTGTGACACCTCTCCTCTGTTTTGACTTTGAAGTTGTGACTTTGTCAGGAGCAGAAGCCGAGAGCAGGAGGTGGGAAAACGGAAACTTCACCACCTGAGGGTTGTACGCACACATGGGGGTTGGCTTTTAGCATATTCCTGTCTAAATGAAAATTTGTGAAGCAAAACAGTTCGGAAAATATTCTGTCACCTGTACAGTCTAAGTGCCGCCCTTGAGCGCACATATGTATGTGTGAGTGTGCATTTGCTCTCACATACATCAATGAAAAAGTTGTTTTTTCTCCACATGTTTTTAACCTTTCATGTCTTGTTTTCTGCATAATCAAATAAATTGTAGAAGTGTAAGTGTCGAAACAATAAAATATCACAATACTTTGTAAGATTATGACATTATATTGATTCTTTAAAGTGCTGTATTCATTTCATTTATTAGTGTTTATGTTATTCTTCCTGTACAGACTTTAATTTTTTTTCTGATTGAGGCAGATGTTAATTCTTCTCTTCAAAGTGCCCAAAAAGTGGCATGAAGATGTAAGATGTTATAGGGAACTGTGAAACTCGAATGCAAGTCAAACTGTTCTGAGTCTGAATGCATAATAATAAGCTGTATTCATTTACACATATAACATTATTTGTTCATTATACTGTTACAGTTTTTCTAAAAATACACTGTTTTGTGTAAAAAATTCCAATATATCACCTTGAATCTTGTATCCCAATATACTGAAATATATCATATCACCACCAAGAATCAGGAGCTAGACAGGCTTCCCCTGCTTCCAGCCTTTTAGTTTGAGCTTAGCTTGTAACCTCCTGGCTCTCGTCAAGCTTTGTACTTAAAACACACCAGAATGGAATTGATCTTCTCAGCTCTCCACAGGAAACCGGGTGTATTTTCCAAAATGTCAAACTGTTGCCTTGAAATGTTTGTAGCCTCTGAATGCATTTTGGTTGATAAGGCTGCTTAAGACTTGCGGCTAGTTTCATTGCTTGTTAGTACAACTATTTTTTGACTACATGAAGGCACATGAGATGTTTTTCTCACACTTCTTGAGAATTTCATGTCTTGTTCAGTGTGTTTTTGATCTACTATACTTCACAAATCAGCTGTGCCTTTTGAATTTTCTGATGGTGTAATGTTATGGGGTTTTTTCGAAGAAGAAGTGGGCAACATGACTTTACTGTAAGTTTTTTTTTGTTGTTGTCCAGGTCAAAGGTCAGTTCGTGATAAATGAGGCTGTCTGAGGTCAGGTGATGTCCAGCAGAGTCATTACTACAGTTCATCTTCTTGTTCTTTACCTACTCTGCCACACGTCACATACGGTCATTTTAGCTATTTTTCATGAAATCTGTGGTTCTTTAGCCAAAGTCACACTGAATATCTCATCAGTTAAGTTTTAAGATACTGAAAAGGTTTCTATAGATTAAAAATCTTTGCAGCTGGCTCTAAACTTGTGTTTTTGTCCAAGTTTATCCCCTACCGTTTGTTACAATTGACTAAAATGTAAATTACCTAGAGTGTTTATCAGGGATCCTCGAGTATCCTCATTGAAAAGTCAAGGAAAAAGATGTTGTCGTAAAAACGTGCTACATTTGTTGTCCTGCATAGGTGAAGACAGGCTTCTCTTTTTATTAGTTCTCCTGGTCTCAAGTCTGGCAGTCCGGGGGGTTACATGTCAAAGTGGCACCCTCCAGGGTCGCTCCGGCCTTTGTCACCAGCCCTCAAGGCTTCCTGCAGCTTGTAAAGAGGTTTAGGTCAGTGTCCTTGCATCTCACTGTCCTCAACAGTGTCAGCAGTGCAGCGCTGATAAACGACCTGACAAGTCCAGAGACTGTAACCCCATGTTAAAAAGCCCACAAGCAATCCTTCAAGCTCCTTTTTCTCTTATCCACTGCTCCTGTTAATGACATTAGGTGTCAGTCTGACTCTTTTGAATCAGAAGTTTTCCTTTAGTTTGATTCGCTCAGACTTTTAAAGCAAAACTCTTAAATAACTAACTCAGCTTGTCATCTTATATAAAGAGGTCAGGAATTATACAAAAAAGTGCTGGTTTCGAAATTATCTTTACCTCCTTACAGACATTTTGCTGTTAATCTATAAATTTCTAGCAGTTCTGTTCCCCATCCCATTCCTCATAAGGTGTTTTTTTTAAATCAAGCTTTTAGACCTTTTTCTATCAGAAATCTCTTTGTATTTGCTCTTCCATTCCACATTTGAAGATCGTGAGCTAGTTGAAAACAAAGCATCATAGCTGCTGCGTAGCTATGGGTCGGGGTGGGGCATTTTTCAGCAGACAGACTGGAAGACATGAACAACTACACATTAAAAGGTGCATTCTGCATCACAAGATTTGAACTTACAATAGAGGATGACGGAGAGAATGATGGATATTAAAAAGGAAGCAGAAAGTAGAATAAGTAGTAAGTCGAAATATCATAAAGTCGAAGAACATATGTGTGAATGCCTTTACAAATAAAATTGACAAAACCAAGTAGGAGCGACAGCCTGGCTGCCCCTAAAAACAGGTTTTGTGTTGACAAGATTTGAAATCCAAGGAACCTGAGACTCCTGCTGTTCCACTGACGACCATGGGGGAGCACTGCTGCATTATGTGAGATGCAGCCTGTAAAAAAAAGCTCAGCATCTGTATCTCTGTACCTGACAGGCATTCTGCAGGATTTGTGAAAGAAGACTATTTGGGGAGCATATTTTCCCCCAGAGATTGGCCATCCTATTAAGGTGCAAATTAACCAACATGTTGTCTGTGTTGAAACAATGCAATCCCGGCTTTGTGGAGGCAATGATTATATCTGTCTCAATTGTCTTTGCCCTGTGTGCAAAAGTCTCCTCTCATCCCTTAACTACTAAATGTTGCTTTCTAAAGAGGGAATGAATGCCACTCCTCCAGACTGAGGTTTAATTGTTATTTTTAATGGCTGGTTGACTCCCTTTGTGTTTGTGTGTGTGTGTGGCATCGTTTAATTGACTTAGTGGGTGTGTAAGATTTAGTGAGACCTTAAACCTTGGATTGTGTGTGTGTGTGTGTGTGTGTGTGAATAAAGTACACTTTCTATGAGATTGCTGCCTTTATGGTATGGCTTTGTTAAATGTATATGCATGTATGTATATAAATTTGTAAGTGTGTGTGTGTGTGTGTATGGAATTATGTTTGTAATAGATAGAGAGAAGTTATTTTGCAATCTTTTCTCCCAAACTTTGGGAGAGATAGTTGCACCTGCACAAAAGAACCTCATCAGCATCATCATCATCATCATCATCATCATCATCAATATCATCATCATTGTCATCAACATCAGATAATCAGTATTATCTGCAGATCATTACCTGAACCAGCAGAGTGAGATTCTTGAGAGCAAGCAGAGTCAATTTTACACTCAGAGTAAACACAAAACCTTTTTTTTCTGCCAAAATCTATATATCTATCTATCTATCAGAGGCGCACACACACTCACACACACAAACATCATTACTGCAGAACAAGAGGTTAGCTGCAGTTCACATCCTCTCTTGTCCTTCAGCAGGGCTGGCAAAGGATCAGTCCAAAAATATGTGTGTGTGTTTGTGTGTTTGTGGGCAACTATGTGTGGCAATGAGTGTATCTGTATCCTTACTAATGCTGACTGACTGTGGGTTGTACTCGCATTTCTGTGTGAGTATTTTGAGCAGGTTTGTAAAGTGTGGAATGTGTGTGTATGTGTTTGTGTGTGTATGCCACCATGTTTAAGTGTGAGTAATTCTTGCAGGCAGAGCAGCTACAGTTGACAGAGTGAAGTAGCTGGATGCACTTTTCCGATAATGAGTCAAGGTCAGATGGTTCAGAGGAGCAGGGGAAGGTCAAGAGTCTGAATTGGACGAATGACCAAATTCACCATTTGCCTCTACATACACACGTACACACACAAACACGTAAACTCTTGTGTGGATAGACATGCCTGGCCTTTTCTGCCTTTAGAGGGAGTGAAATGGAGAACAATTAGCTAACAGCTGACAATAGAGAAGGAAGGAAAAAAGATGATCTTTTTGTGTGCGTGATGGAGGGGTGAGATGGGTGTAAGGTAGTATGATCTGTGCAGGTCGTCAGCTTTGCACAAGGTAGCCCTAAGAAGAAGAAAAGAAGGGCTAAGGGCAGGAGGTGAGAAGGCAAAGTAGGAGGGGGTCAATAAGACTTAAATCTGCTTAAATCTGATCCAAACAGTCACATTCAAAAGTAGAATAAAAAGTTTTTCTTCCAGAAGGAGAGAAGATGTTTAAAGTTCCTCAATTGTTGTTTTTTGTTGTTTAATTGTGGTTGGCAAAAAGCCTTTAGGTGCTTTCTCGCTCCCTTCTGGATTGGGGAGTTAAACTTAACAACATGACAAATAGGTCATGACACCCCAACACTGCTACACAACTCTGTGCAAATCACAGCGATGCCTGACTCGGCCTGAACATAGCCTAAAAAGGAAGAGAGATGGATATAATAAGCAGCAGTAGAGAGAGAGAGAGAGAGAGAGAGAGAAAGTGAGAATGAGAGGAGGAAGAGAGAAAAATAGAAATTGAGAGAGTGTCTGAGGGAAAACCTAAATACCCCCCGCTGAGGAAGAGCTGCAGAGGAATGGATGAGAGAGGAGATGGGGGGTACTTAGTGGGAGGCCCCTCCTTTGAACTGGATGTCAGGAGAGAGAAAGAGAGAGCGGGAGAGCGAGAGAGGCAGCGATGGAGGGAGGGAGGCATCTCAGAGCAGATCAGAAGCAGATGTGGCAGAGCAGATTAAAGACAGAGAGATCACAACAGAGTTAAGGAGACGAGAGAGAAAAAGTACGGACTGATTGTAATTTAAAAAAAAAAAAGAAGAAGAAGAAGAAAAAGAAGATACTTTAGCAGCTCTAGCCAAAAAGGAGGAGAGGAGTGGATGCTGAAGGTCTCACCTCCTCTGGTGCCTCTGAGCTGCAGCCAGGCCTTTGATCCTGCACTTCATTTAGCTCCACTGTAGGAGACCCTCCCAGCCTGATGCACAGGATTAAAAGCCCCTACCAGGGTTTATTTGACAAATAAATTATTATTCACACAGGTTCACAAGGAGTTTGGGTGGAAATTGGCTTGCATTTACATTTTACAACTTTACTTGTGGCATCTATTGATATTCAAAAGGTCAAACAGTTAATTAAACACCAAGACCTTCACAGGACATGTACCTTGAGATCTCAGGTCATGCTCATCTGAAGAGACCACTTCAAGCGTCAGGACTCTTTTATCTCCAATATTGTTCAGAAAGAGGGTCCTAAAATTAAAGAAATGTGAAGTTGTAAGGACAAAGGACAGAACACATCTTTGTGCACCAAAAAGAAGCACCTGAAGCAGCTTTAGTGAAGAGCTAAAGTTCGGTGCTGGTGGTTTTTATATCTCAGAAACGCATAAAACAGATTCATTTACACTGTTTTCTTTGACATAATATTGCTTTTTTATTACAAATTTTAACCCAGATGTTATTTGTGAGAAGATAGTCAAAAAACGAGAATAACTGTTAGTAGTTTTACACTTATTACAGTATTTGAAAGCAAAGAAATAAACTTCTTGTATTTCACAGGAGTAACTTGATGTCTGTGTTTAACCTTAAAGCTAATCGAAAATCAGCTTCCCAAGGAGTCCTGATGCCATGCATTCACTGTTTCAGGATTGACAGCACCCTATAAAATCCAATGATAAGTTTCCAGGTATCAAGATTTTGAATAGCCTTTCCCACAGCTGAAAGATAAAAGCAGGTGGGTGCAACTTAGAGCAGAGGTGATAAAACTGTGCATCGGTGAAAAGTTATTCTGAGGAAAATTGCACTTCTCTCTGAGCTGATCGAAGGACATCACCATGCCATCCATCACCAAGATGGCCAGAATCCCTCTCCTTCCAGACGACAAGGATAAGGTATGGGCCACCAAACCAAGAGGGAATTCTGAGTTTAAGTGGACAGGTGTGAGGAGACAAATTAAGTCCTCCTGATTTTTTAGTATTCTTGTCAGTCTCCAGACTTTTAGAGTGTTGTGTAGGATTCATTTACCCTCTAACCTCGCTATGAAGCCATTTCTTATAAGCATATAAAATGTTAGGAATATAAAATAAGAGGAAATTGGTCCACTGGGGCAGCTTTCAAGGTAAGCAAGGGGAAATTAGGGTTGTTTCTAGAACAATGCCGCAGGTAATTACAGAAATATTGAATTTGGTAGCATTTATCATTGCAGTTTAGTAGCGTTTCACATCTTGTTTCATCTTAATTCAGAATACAGCAGGACACTCTACAGGTAATCTAGAGGAAATAAGGAATCTTGCGATGAGGCTTGTGATGTCCACTGGTCTGGGATGGTTCCACTGCTGTTGCATCTTTTTAGCTTTATTCCCCCTCATCTTTCTTATTTGAAACTTTCACACAGGAACTGTGAAATTGTGAATAAAGACCTGAAAACAAACACACATTTCTTTGAGATTGAAATGTCATAATTTTCTTCTTTTATCTCATACTCTTCATGCTTTCCTCCTTTTGATTTATGTCACTATATCGACACACACTAAGGCAGCAGCATTTATATTATGAGAAGCCTGAAGAAAACTGCATTTTGTAAAAAGAAAATAGTTTTATTAGTTATCTTACAGGCTTAGCTCTTAAAGGCCTAAAAGTGAGTTTTAAAAGCCATCAAACTCAGCTCTGGGTTGAATAACTGGCATTTGTAACAGTTGTCAACCTTATGAAGCCACTGCGTCTACTACACAGTGTATCCACCCACCTGGTTTATCATGAATTTTACAGTTTTTACAGAGGGGATTTGGCTTTTCTTTGAATAGGAGTGCTGTTAAATGATTAGATATCAAAAGCTTCAAAACATCACCGTCAAGGTCCTCGATGAATGCACAAATCAACAGATATAAAAAGCTATGCCATTTGGGAAAATTGGATTTTCAAAGTGCTCAGTGAGGTGTCTGTTCCAATTAATGACAAAGAAATCTCTTTTCTTGTTATCTTGGGTAAAGAAGAAGAAAAAAACATGCTATCCAAATTTGTGCTGTACTGTACTCAGTGTTTCCCTGCATGAAAGGAGCTTCAATAGTCTCTTTCAATGTAGAGAATTTTGAAAAAGCGCTGTTGAAAAATCCAGTCATAGTGTGTAAACAGCACAAAACCATACAAAAAGTTCACATTATTCAATGTCTCCTTTCCCCTCCAGTACTTGTGCTGTGGAAAAGCAGGATCTAACAAATTATAAATGCCAACAGAATCATGATCTCTTATGCCTTATGAGAAATGTTTGATAAACTCTTTTTCTATAAACCTTTATTTAAAAATGTATTATTTCTATAATACTTTTGTGCCTTTGCCTGATTTTTTGCAAAATATATTACAAAAATTAGGATACTCAATAATTGGCCCTCCTTTAAAAACACACTCTCATCTTGAAAAAATGTACATATAAACTTATTTTGGATTAAAAAACGAACAACATTAAATTAAAATACAACTAAAAGATATAGACTTCTTTCTCTTCAGAGAATACTTAATCTATTTTACAATGTTTTCTTGTACTCTTGGGTCTCTGCTTTCCACTCCTTGAATTAGTTTTTGCTTAAGCAGAATTTGAAGAAAAAAAAAAAGTGTTTACCCTTTAACCAATCATCAGTCTGCTCACCTCAACAGGTGTTCAGAGATGCTGCTAATTAGCAAACTCCCTTCGTTTTTTTGCCTCGTGTATTTATGATTAAGACAAAAACAGAAAAGACATGGGAGAAAAAATATGGACAAAAAACAAAGTTTCATGGATCGAAATGGTCAAATAGCAGGATTTGCCAAAGAGCTGCACGAGCAGGACACGTTGGTCATTAACCGTCGGCTTTGAACGCCTCTCAAACCCAGAAGTGGAGTTTCCGGTCCACCTGTTGGCAGTCAGAAATCCTCACTAAGGATTTATCGTTTTCACCTCAGACAGCTGCTCCACTGTAAGTAAATTTTTTAATGTAAGTGGATTGCTGTGTATGAATTTGTTAACGTTACTGTTACGCTAATGAGGAAGATGCTAATGTTTGGTTTTTTATGTCTTGGTGCCTACTGGCTGGCTGGCTGGTTGTCTTTCAGCATTTTCATTGCTGTCGTTTGAAAGTTTACGTTATTTTCTTGCTGTGGCTGAGCTAATTCTTTATTTGGTTTTGCTTGTGCTATGATGTTTTCATGCTGTTAACTTACATTGTTATGAAACTGTGTTGTGAAACTTGACCCGTATC
>JAQMCX010000012.1:17609632-17625618 GCA_029814765.1 Acanthurus leucopareius
TTTTGCTTGTGCTATGATGTTTTCATGCTGTTAACTTACATTGTTATGAAACTGTGTTGTGAAACTTGACCCGTATCATAGTATTGTGTTGTTATGGGCCTGTTGAGGCATAATGTATAATGTTATTTAGGATGTAAACTGTTGGAAGTTTTGGACATTAACTTAAAAGATGTTCTCGCAAACTAAGCAAGCATTGAAGACCACTGGGACAATAAAAAGTTTGATAAACGAAAAACTATAAGTCACTCGACGCTAAATTGGCACGCAAAGTGGCACAAATCACACAGTCTAACTGTTGCTTTCACTGGCTGAATGTTGAGATGCCTACGATTGATCTTTCAGTGAGTTATGTGTTCGCAAACGTGCCATTATTTATAACTTTCTATCTTTAGTGGGGTGTGCGAGGCTTCTCTGCGATTTCTGTCACAGTTGGAGCTTTCAGCTGTCAATATTCATTGAGAAAGTTCAAGCAAAGAGGTTGAACCAGATTGTCGACAACTTCCTCGTGCACGAGGCTCACAGACTAACGGTTAGAAAGTGACGCCAGTCGTAATACTAGAAAAGGAAGACGTCAACGCTCATGTTGCCTAGCAACGTAGCCGCCATGGAGTTTATATTGTTTATTGAAGTTATATCTGTTTCCGTGTTAAAGGCTGATAGTGTTAAATGAGAGTAAACTAGATATTGTTTTGGACTGTAAACATAATTTACTCTAATTGTGAACTATAAACGTGAACTTGTTCGGTTTAATCAATGTGAACTGAACTTGGAGTTAGCTCCTGTGAAGTGTGAATTTCCACAATACTAGTTGGTTCTCTTATTTACATCCAATTCAAGCACACATACGTGACACATCGGCCTAATGTACGTAGCCTAAATCTAGACTATTAACATGATGAAACAAAGTATTGTGAATATGCCACTAGTCGCTAGATACGTGCATTTCTCAATAATGCATCAGTTTTACAAACATTCAATCAGTGGTCACAAAGGTAATTGTTTTATCATTATGACTATTTTTAGTTTGAGTATTTTCATTTCATTTCTTTGATTATACTTACAAACTTTTGTTTATGTAACATTTGCTTTGCAGGACCTTTACATGGAACAGTATATTTTTTACAGTATATTTTAAGTACATTGACTCCAGTAGAGAATGTGACTCATGTAGGTTGCCACTTAAACACGTATTGCTACCTACACCCTATGAATTGCATACATCCAGCTAGGCATTAGAGAAATTGTTACCCTAATATGGATCGTAAATGATAGCTTCCTTTATACAGTACTTCTTATAATTAGCCCTGTCTGAATTCCTGAGCTCTTATTCTATGCTGCTGCTACTCTCAGCAGCATATCTCACCAAGATTATGCTCATGTATATTTATGCATTAATGGTCACATGGTGCTTATCCCTGCTGCAAACCATTTAAGAAAAATGCACTATCTGCTCTAGAATTATTGTTTATATATATATATATATATATATATATAGTAATTATCTGCTGCATAACTAACACATTTTAGCCTGCTGCTGCATATAAGTTGAAATACTGGGTTTAGATTTATCCAGTTCCTCCCTTTCGAGATTTTTTTTTTATTTCCTGCAGAGGTTGGGAAAGGCCACACAGTGGATATTGTTCAACCCTCATAAAGTGGACTCATAGTAGCTGGAGTCCAGCTCTGTATCTAATGAAGGTTTGGCAGGTTCGTTTATTAGGTCACTCCCCAGCCCCTGCTGTGTAAAGGTTGGTGTTTTCTTGTGGGCAGTGACAAGGTCAGAGCCGTACGAGTTTTTCACAGAAAATTGAAAAGTCTCAGCAAATTTGTTGTTCTGGTGTACTTTCTGAAAAACTGAGTTTCCTGATTATAATTCGCCTGAAATACTGTTAGGAATGTGCAGTTTCTCCACCTCTTTAGCACTCACTATTCAGGTGAGGCTCCTTCCTTTTTATTACAGCATGTGGTTAGTTTAACAAAAGCTGTAATAATATATTGAGGTAAAACCTGTGATGTGTCGCTTCATCCACTTCCTCCAAAAGCCTAGCTTTAACTGCAGAGTCGAATTTCTTTCATTTTGAACAAATAAAGAGATGGAGCACAACACTTATTCAAGTTTGAATCAAAAGGCCAGTCTTTTGTGTGAAATTGGCATGTTGGAAGAGGTTTTGGTATCAGCAATTACCAAAAAAGATTCCTACATTAAAACTTTTCTTACAAGAAATTCAGTTATTTTGATACCAGCATTCTCTGGTCTTTCCCTTTCTATCCCTTTCAGTTCGTATAAATGTTATGATGTGAGTGGGATTTTTGGAATATATGGAAGACTACAGTGCCCGCAGGCAACAACTTCAACTTACAAGCCTGTCTGTGTTTTCAAACCAGCTTTCATATCATATAGAAGACACCCACACATATACACATGCACAGGCGCACACACAGACTGCAGTTGGTAGACTTCAACCTTGGTTTTATTATTAGTTTTTTATCACCAGTCGGCTTTGACTGGACCTCCTGGAGATGCACAGTGACTTTTAGGGTGGTAATGTATCAGTGTGAGTGTGGGGCATTTGAAATGTGTGTGGGTGTGTGTATAGCTAACTTAATTTGACTCAAACCAACAAAGAATTATGTTTTCCGTGTTGTTGAGATGCACAGTGCCTCTCTGCCCTCCCTTAGTGTTGCAGAGGAGGGAATAATATGTCAAATCTCATTAGCAGGTACACTGTGACATCTTCTCTGTGCTACTTATACCTTAACCACCCGTGTTAGTGTGTGTGTGTGTGTGTGCAAAAGACAGTGGATACGGTTATTTTTATTTATGCCTATGTATGCATTTGTTTGTATTTTACTCTGAAAATGCAAATGTGCTTCCCTCAACATTTCATATGTGTTTATGTGTACCAGTCAAACAACAGGCAGTTAGTATGCACTGGTTGTTGGCCCAGATTACTGTTGTGATTGATGTAGCTGTGTCCAGACTGGATCTCAGAGCTGTGCACCAAAATGGATCAGCCAATCCCTAGATCCCATTTCCCTCTGATCAGCTCCTTCCTTGTTTTCCACTTTTTCCTCCCCTATATTCCTCCTCCCACTCGTCTTTTGGCTCTTTTCTGTCTGAGAACATAATCTTTGATGAGTAAAGGCAAAAACCTTAATTTCATTCAGAGGGCAGTGTCTCGACTTCCCCTTTAGATTGTGTCTGGGTGCATGAACAGACTTGTTGATGTTTGAGCTCTTGA
Source organism: Acanthurus leucopareius (assembly GCA_029814765.1). Taxonomy (NCBI): domain Eukaryota; kingdom Metazoa; phylum Chordata; class Actinopteri; order Acanthuriformes; family Acanthuridae; genus Acanthurus; species Acanthurus leucopareius. Next base: position 17,612,875 of record JAQMCX010000012.1, read on the forward strand.
GTGTGTATGTGCATTGGCTCAAGTGGCTGCATTGTATATGGTGATCTTGGTAATCAGAATGTGTTTGTCTAGCAAAGACAATCATTTGACCGCATTTTTGAGAAGTGATTAAATGTCCCCTTCAAGACCTTTTTTAAAAGCCATTCTATCAAACAGAAGATTCTGAAGATTTACTGGTTCCAGTATTTAACATTCAATGATTTGTTGCTTTTTACTGTAAACTGAATCTCTTTTGGTTGCAGCTACAAAATGGACACACTCTATGCTGGCCAGAAATAACATTTTAGTGTTTCACTTTTAATAACTGGCCTGTCTGTCCACTGCAGATCTGTCTGTTGCTGATGAGATATTTAAGAGCTGCACAAATGATGAGGGCTCCTTCCATTTTTACTGCTAAAGCTGCATTGCAGCTCCGTCTAACCTGACTAAAAGTTTTTTTATTACTTTACTAAAACTACCTCTCCTGTCCTTTGTTTACTAGTTTTCACACTCTCAATCCAACAATAGCTGTTGAGGTGTTTCAGCTGCATCAGCTCAGTTTAATATAGCTGTAAGGTTACTGGTTATCAATTTATGATACTATGAGAAACAAAAACAAATCTGAAACAAATATGTTGGTACATACTCATTTTCCCTTTTTTTTTAATCAGCTGAATCTGAGAAAATTGAATACTGAAGTGCCTGCGCAGTTTCAGCTTTGTATCTGTAATTATGCTTTCATATTTTGAGAAGGCGGTGCTACCTGTGCCCTTACCTCAAGCTCTTCTCTTACTTGCAAGTTCATATTTATTCTGAGTGTGTTTTTTCTTTCTCTCTCTGCAGCCGAAATGGTAATGCGCATCCCAACCGCTTTGCGATTAACTTCCATTCAAGTCCTTTAACGGACCTACAGGCTGTGTGATTACTTAGAATACAATTGAGATACCAGCAAATAGCGACTGCAAACAACTGTGATCAGAGGCTGTGATGAGAGCACGATGCAGGGGCAGAAGTGCATCGGGAATGGGAGATGTGTTCAAGGCTTGATTATTCCAAACTGTTGGTGCTTTTTCTTCTTTCTCTATTACTTCGTTTTTGTGTGTGTGTGTGTGTGAGAGTGCATGTGTGTGTGTGTGTGTGTGTGTGCGCGTGTGCACACTTGTATGTGAGACCCTGGAAGGGCAAGTGGAGGTGAATGATCACCTCGTCGTGCTCTGTTTAATCGGTTTGTGACTGTAAGCCCTTGGCTAGGGTGGCTCTCCACCAACACACATGCGCACACACACATACACACACAAGCCCATCAGTGACCTGCCTATAGCATTCATCCATTTGGAGTGATTTCAATGCAACAGTCATTTTCCTTCAGGCGTACATAAGCTCTTGATCTTCCCAGGGGTACATACATTTTTCGAATTCTGAAGTCTCTGTGTCTCCACTTCTGATTGATAGACTTTGTCATCCTATTGTATCTTATTCCTTTTTATATCAGTGTCTTTTTGTCTTATATGCCAATGGCTCTTGATCTCTCGGTCATGTTCTCTTTTCTTTAGTCTCTTCAGATTGTAGAGGAAATACTACTGGAAAAAGTTTTAGATCATTTACACTTCTGTTGTGTAGAGGACAGCGTGGTGAGAGATAGCATACTAACAGTTATAAAGAGACAGCTTTTTTTTACCCTTGTAGTTAACATACATCTGTCCATACCTCTTCTCAAATCTGAAAGTCTCTCTTTCTTCCCCTTCCCCCCTATTACAAGTGGAGCTGCCAGCTTCAAGGAGTTAGAGCCACAACACAAAACTTACCCTTGTGCTACGTCAGCAGGACCTTGTTCCTCTCAGGTGGAGAAGGAAAAGCATTAGAGTCTTAACATGTTAGACATGAGTATAACACGAGAGTCATGTAGGCTGGTACAGGATTTTACTGTAGAGCTTAACTAAAGTACAGCCCTACTTATTACCTGATAAATTACCCAGGATCCTGTGGGAGGGCTGCTCTGTCTGTGCTGCTACAGTAATTCAGTGGCAGATGGAGGAGCCCAGACTGCAGACTCAAGCACTTCACGACACTGGATGACTGGACTCGACTCTGTCAAACTCTGACTCCATTATGAGGATTAAAATATATTCTATGTCTTCTAGTGTTTAAAAAGAAAAAAGGGCTTGCTCAATCACTGATCTGCTTCTCAGACATTTTGAATCTATTCATCTGGGGAGCACAAACACTACGCAAACAGTGTTTTTTACCTGCAACACCCTGATTTAGATTCTTGACTTGTGTCTGTCCGGTACAAGCATAACTCTCTGTTGACCACTGAGCAACTTAAAGACTGACTTTGTTCAAGGGTACACCTGCAGTAGTAACTATTATACTATGCTATACAACAAATATTTTCTAACCTTTAGCTCTATGATCTTGGCGCTCCCGTCAGACCTTGTTTGGTTCAAGCCTCCTTCACTCCCTCATGTTATTGTAATATTTTTCATCAAAGTGTTTTTCCTTGCTCATAGATCTGCACAGACTGTTTTGAACTGTCGGATTAAAGCTAGATCCTACGACACTTCAACCATTTGAGATTGCAAGAGAGGAACCAACCGTGACCCTGTGCAGCATTCAGGCTGAGCTCTTGGGTTTAAATTTTACTTGAAATGACCTACATCAGATCAATAACCACAACTTTAGCTCCTGAAGCGTCATACATTCTGTTCTGTCTTATTCTAGTATCAAGAATGTTAAATGTTTACTGAGAGTTTGTTGAAGCTTTTCTTAAAATATAAAAACTAGTGCTGCAAAGTTGAAGCAAATTCTCTGTATTTTACTGGCTCTGTTGTCTACTGATGTAAGATCTTATGTGACATTTCCAAGCAATCAATATTTTTTTTGTGTGTGGCATTTACAAGCAGTTTATAATTTGATATGACTGGAGGTTTAATGGTTTTGACCAAAGTGTACCATAGAAAGTTGAACCAGTGATCCAAACTGTAGAAATCTCCAGACAACCCACACTGATTACACACCATCCATAGATGTGTTTCTACTCGTTCCATGAAATCTCTGCAGCCTTTTAAAATGGAGCCATAGAACAACTACCGGAGTGCCCATGGGGCCGTAGGAAAGAAAATTAATCCATGACCTTGATCTGGAAAGGTTGAGGCATTGTCAGGCTTGTAGTGTATCGCAAGGACCTGACAATCTTGTTATAAATGAAACACAGAGTTATTTACCAGTACACAGGGTCTGATATGAGCAATCATTGTTCTGCATTGGGAGAGATCTTTATTAGAAAACCAGATTGAATGCTAGATGGGAATGGCACGTAAGAGTGGGTGTGATTTGATGAAGTGGCCACGTGTTATTCCTATTCAGCTTTCAGTCACATTATGCATAAAGGATGACTGACCCCCTCTGGCATCAGGGAGCGGTTATTTCAAAAGGGTTTCATTTAGTTTTAAAGTGATTTTTCTAAAGAAGTATCTACTTTCCTGGAAGCTGCATTTCTGATTGTTCAAAACAGTGAACCATTTTGCTGTGTACCTTTTGCTGGAGAAGCTGTATTAATGTCAGTTAGTAATGCAGTTACAGGAGAAATGAAAGAAATCTCAGGAACAGGGTTTTTGAAGTGGTACTATTTCACAATTAATCCCATTTCATCTCAAAACCTTCAAATATGTGCTGTCCAAATTAATACACTCAATATTGATTAACTGATTAAGGTCTCACATGTATTTGGTTTGTTTTTGTTTATATATATATATATTTTTCTGCAGCTAGTTAAAGTCTGCCTGTTAGAGACAATACTTTTACCTAGGTCTTAAAATGACAGGAAAAACCCTGGTTAGCTAACTGTAGATAGTTATTCTGGTATCATGTTGACTGAAATGTTTTGGACATGCTTCTGCCGAAAAACCCGCATTAAGGCACAACAGGCAGTATCATGGGATCATCTAAAGACTGAAATGATGATAAAAACATTTTTTTAGTTGCAGAAAGCTGAAAATAAATTCCACATCAAATGAGATGTGATTCTTGGAGGTACCGTCAGTTCTACTCTTGCTTTGATTAATGACTGTTACATGTGTGAGTGTGAGTGCACTTATTGCTTGTCTCTGGTGGTCAGGTCAGATTTTTCTGCTCGAGGTTACAGCACCTTAGTTCTACCAATTAGGAGAAAGTGGTGTGAGGATGTGGAAGGTTTAAAAAAGGGAGGGAAAGAATGGAAAAGGGTCCAGACCCTCTGAGACAGGAGGTGAGGGGTGCAGGAAAGAGGGGCTGTTGAGGGGGTAATGAGCCAATGCTGTCAGTGCGGGGTGAAGGGTATCATGGGTGAACAGAAATTGTAGTTTTATTAACCCTTGTCCGGTCGTAGTTTCCTTTAGTTAACAAAACAGCTCCCTCTCTCTTTCTTTAAAAACTTTTAACTAATACTGTAAATACACGCTCACACACATACACACACACAATTGTTGCAGTCCCACAGTTCACCACCTGCAATGCCTACACACCCTGTACCACCTGCATTATTGAAATAAACCTGTCACTGCAAAAGTAGGGGGGCCAGGCCCAGATCAAACGGCAGTCAGTGTGACAGAGACAGAGGGGAGGCCCTGCTGAACTAGAAAGACCGAGCTCACAGCAGGACTGTGAAAATGACTTTTTGGTAACAGTTGGAAGAAAGTTGGGAGGCTTTTTTTCTATCACTGTTAAAGGGACAGTTCAACCCAAAGTAGAATTCTCCAATCTTGAGTCAAATTTTTAAGTTACAGTTAGATTTGAAGTTAGCTGAAACACACACAGCAGAGCAGTTTAAACTCCTACCAATGTTTATGTCTTTAATATGCATTTTTTTATATTGTACTTGGTATGACTAGCTTGAGGATATTTTTACAACAAACCTCTGGGTAACAAATGAGCTTAAAGAGATAAAGGACAAGATGAAAGACCACTCTTTCTTCTCCTGCAACTTAAAGGTGCTACAAATATTACTTTGGTTTCAGCCTGGCAAGAGCACAGCTGTTCAACTGGCAGTCTGCTGTTATTGTATATGGGTTTGGGGGGTAAAAGTGAGAAACAGGACAAAAGACAAGAAGGGCACTGAGAAAGAAAGGAGTGTGAAGAAGGAAAAAAGTCAATGAGAAAGAATGAGAAATGAACTGACAAGACAAGAAAAGGACAAGACATTAGAGACAGAGAAAGACATTAAAAGTAGGAAACAAGGACAGATCGAAGGGGAATAGAGACAAAATAGTGGAAAGTGTTGGAGGAGAAAAGAAAACCATTATGCAAAAAAAAAAAAAAACCAAAACAAAACAAGATAGTATTGGCAGTGCATTTGCTTTATGTCTTAGACTTGGCAAAGATTTAACATGAAGGGTTGATTTTTTTTTTTTTTTCAATAACAGAGGAGTATCTGAGATCTGTCTAACTCTGGCTTTGACTTTGCAGGCCACCCGCAGAGACCTCAGTTCACATGCTGTCTATGACTCTTGACTTCTTGATTTTCAAAAATGATTTCATTCTTTCTTTCTCTGTCACCGCCTTACACACACAAACTCACTCACACCTCTTGATCTCACATATATTCTCCCTCACACATAATCCTTGTTTTTATCCATGCTGTTCGTCTCACTGGCATTTTTTACTGACACCAAAGCAAGTGACACACCTGAGACCTCTGCTCTGTTGTCTTGCTCATACTTCATCTCAGTGGGTTGGGCTTCCACAGCACAGATAGTTAGCAGAGGTGATGTGAGAAAGCAAACTCATTAAACAAGACAGGAATATGATACAGGGGACTGAAATGATCAAAATTTTAGTGCGAAATAAGTCAGTTGGTCATAGCCTGCATAAAAATGGCAGTCTACAGGATGGAAAGACGATAAGTGTGATCAAGTTTGCAAACAAGACTAACAACAGTTTGTGGGAAATGCATTTACATTACTATCCAAACTGCTTGATGAAGGCGACCCGCTCTACTTCTATAGTGTCCTTAAGGTGCACTTTCAAGGCCCAAATGCTCTGATATAAATTTCAAATCCATCAGTTGACTTTATTTTAGACTTCTTCAGTCCATGTGACAGAGCAATAACATCAAAGATTTCATAATTACGCCGTCTCAGTATTATCAGGCAGAATGCAAATCATCTCATTTCCCTCTAGAATGACTTTTGCCCTCACATCAAATTGATATTATGTCCTTATTTCCCGATGAGGTCACGAAGGGCAAAGATATTTTGGTCTCCAGTTGAAAGCACCATTACTGCAATATGCAGAGAGTTGCTGTTTAAATGTAACTTAGCAGCTGAGAAATGGGGGCATACAAACAACTTAGCTATGGTTATTATACTTGTTGGTAAACACAGTTGCACTTTGGGAAATCTATTTTTGCATTCATGGTGCAGTTTCAAGAGAAACACATTTCTGTTGAAAATTAATTTGATTATTTAAGTAACCCTTACATCCTTTAATTTGGATGAGTTTCTGTAGTTGATTAAAGAAAAAAATCTGGTAAAATATTATGTGTTTAATGATTTGATTTGATTTGATGGCTTGGTTTAGAATACACTCATTAAGGTTGGCTTGTTTGATGATATCTGATCCCTTTATAGCTTGTGGCTAGTTGATAGGCAGATAAAGCAATAATTTTGAGCAGGTTTTAGGTTCAGAAGTTTTGCCTGGGAGTTGTGGTGTGTGTCTGTGTGAGTTCATTATCTTTTTAGTGTATTATATAGCAAAACATACTCAAAAAAATGTGAAAATATGAAAATAAACCACTGTTACATGTGTTTTCCACATAAAACTAAAAATAAAAGCATACACCTTCTAAATTCAAGTTTCTCTGTAAACAACAAGAAAGCCTAATTGCCTTGTTGACTTGTCTTAAAACACACATCATACAAAGTCATAATACAAATTAAGATGACCCAAACTGTATATAAAATAATGTGTTTGAGTTAATTATTGTAGTCACTGATGTAGGCCAATTGCAACAGAACAGACAAACTGAATTTTTGTCCCAAGCATCTTCTTTCAAGTCCTCTTCATAAACACTCTCACTCAGGGTGTAGAACCTTCCTTTGGTTCTTGATCCAAATGATCAGACCACTTCCAGAGGGAGGCAGTCAGGGGGCATCCTTTATATTGCCCCTGCTGGCTTCCACTATGTATAAAAGGGCAGCAGTTTGATATCAAGGCCCCTCAAACTAACTCTATCCTGTAGAATGACACCAGCCACCCTGTGGAGAAATATTATATTGGCTGCTTGTCTGTGAAATCATTCTTTCAGTCCCTGCCAGAAGCTTTTGACCACTTGTGAGGGTGTGTGACAACGAGTGACCGTTAAATTGCAGCCAAGGCTCTTAACCAGCAGTCAATCACGTGATACTTTTATATCAGCGCTTCTAAGTGAGAGAGGGCACAGTGATTCTTAGTCTACTGTGTGTATTAAGAAGTAAAACTGTAGTTACAGACCTTGCATGCACATCCTGCTTTAACCTCAAAACTTCCAACTGTCAGTATAATGAGATGCTCTTTAAAAGTATGCTAATCAGACAAATATTTTTTACTTTAATTAGATATGCTGGAATTGTAATAAGTGCTACATACATTTCAAAGTGTAGCTGATAGTTGCTGCTCTCTGCTCGCTCTGACAATAGACTGAGAAAACAGGCTCAGGAGTAGAGACTGTTTTTCTCCATTAGCTGTGCATCAATAGCACTTCCAATGCATGCCAGAGCTAATAAGTGACCAGCTGGCGCTTAGAAACCGAGCGCCTGAAGCCTTGTCAGGAAGCCTGCCGTCACAGTCTAGTCCCTGCCACAAAACAAATTTCGGGTGACAGCATGACATACGCTTAAAACAGAGAGGACTAAGGCTCTCCACTTCTGTCCTTGATATTAATTAGCAGTTGGTGTGTCAGTGCCAGAAGTGTAGACTGTTGACAAAGAGTGTGGGCACCTGCACCTTATTAGCTTTTCATTGGAGTAAGGAAAAGTGTCAAACATTGGCCGACATCCCCGCTAACATTTCTGATGGTTGAAATCAGAATGAAAACTTACTGATAATAATTCTTACTATCAGTTGACTAAATGGCTGTTAATATTTAATACATTGTTTTATAATTAATGACTATTCGGTAACACATAAATTCGCTGCAAAGAAATTAGACTGTTAACCAATATTGACTTGTGTTATGTTTAAAGTTACAATTGCTAATCTACCATTTGCTGTGATTTGCCCCCTGCACACCAAATTAAAGTTTAGTCAGATGTTGTAAATATACTTCTCTTTTCTGTCTGAATATACTCTCTATAGCACATGTAATCCAGTGAAACTTGTTTTAGGTGTCTAAACTTTTCTGACCTCAGATGGGATACTAGAAAGTGCTTCTGGAAGTATTTTGGCTTTTACTTTCCCCCAAACTACCAGCTTCAGAATCCCATACTAATGAAAGTCCCATCTTATCTGTTCTCATGAATTTTAATACAGACGCACAGATTACATTTCTACAGATACTGCAAAGCTGGAGGAAAAGAATTGCCGAGATTTAGATTGTATGCATGTGGAAGAACACTTATTGTTTTCTATGAATATATCAGCAAGCCCAGGAAGGGATAAAGCAAAATTAAACTGTTCCTCTAAAAAGGGATAAGTGAAAATGGTATATCTTAAAATACATCTCTTTGCAAAGGTCTAAAGTGCATTATTAATCCATCCTCAAATTTTAATCTTTCAATATTTGGATGTTAATTTTTTTTGATACTGTGATTAAAGTGTTTGTCATTTAAGTAGGTCTTTTCTTTTTTATTTTGTCTTTTCTGCTAAGTGGCAAAGTGATTTCATATGTAGATAAAAGATTTCTAAATTCTTAGTTATTTCTGTCAACCTACAAATTAGCATTGTATATTTTTGTATTAAGTCCTAAAATCTAAGATTACTGCATAGTTAATTACTGACAAAAATCACATAAACTTTCATTTTTGTCACATTGCAGCTTTCAATGCCTTTTTATTTCACTGCTTCTTTTAAGGCTTTGTGTGACTCGGAGCCACCAAAAAAGCCTTGACCAAAATGTCCTTCAGCGTCATTGCCAACAACCGCAAGTTTTCCCATATTCTCACACCACATCAAACACTTCTCTTTGTTGCTATACTGATGGGAGGATGCCTATTTGTCTCGCTTAATATCCCCAGAAGATCAGATGCTCTCAATTTTTCTCTTTTTTAGTGTCAATGGCAAGGGGTCACCTCGTCCTTGAAGATGAAAACAAGTTGCACTTAGCTGCCGAGCTGCAGCAGCGTGTCAGGAGATGCTTTGCTCTACTTTTGGAAAGAAGCTAAGGGACCAGCCAGAGCATCTTTACTAACACAACCATATATGACAAGGGAAATTACTGCCACTGAATGAGTGCCAGCTCACATACACACACACGCTTGTTTTGTGTTTTTTGCAAACATGGAAAGACATAAAACCACCTTCTGGCCCTCTCATCTGTTCCCAGTTGGCTTTTTTCCTGTTCATATATAACCAGGAAAATAAAGCTGTTTTGTGACTTTGTTTTGACTTGTGGCAATTTCTCCAATTTCCTACGCTCAATTACTAACCTCCAGAGAGAGAGGGACAGGAAATTGTGAAGGAAGGCAGTGACCCCCCATCTCAGTGGAGGTTCAACTCATTTTCGACATTTTCACCCCCTTTGGAGCAATGGCGTCCTTTGGAAAGGCCCATATGCTGCAATGGGGTTGTGATGATACGATTTGCAATGAGTGTGTGTGTGTGTTGTGTGGCACCTCTGCTGCTCAGAACACCATTTAGATTACTGTCACCTCATCAGCCCATACACACTTGGCTAAGACCACTTGGGACATTCCCTTTTGAGGATAGATGGTTTTTACTGCACCACGAGCATATGTTCCTTAGTGTGTGTGCACATTTTGTCCAAATGTGAGGGGATGAGGGAAGAGGAAAAAGAGTAAAAAAATAAAAACAGTGAGGGTGAGAAGGAGAGAAGACAGTGACTCAGAAAAATAAAGAGAAATCAAAATCACAGAATATTGTCTTTGGACATCTAAAGCGTTTGCCTGTCACCACTGCCACTGTTTTTTGGCTTGCAGAGAAAAGGAAATGCCTCTAGATGTGCCAATCACATCAAAATCACATCACATAAAACAAATACATGTAAATAAAGTGTAGCTCCAACTCAATCATTTACTGTAAGTTGTTAAAAACCCGAGCAAGCAAATCATTATTTTCATTGAAAAGATACCAATAAATAATATAAAAGAAAAAACAGGATAAGTTCATGTTAATTACATTTCCTTCCTAGTTTGGCTTTTTTACAGTACACAGCAGCTAACAGCTGTAATCTGAGCAAGGATCATTCTTTTTTTCATTATAAATAAGAAATGTCAGTAAAAAAAAATTGTGATTTAATTTCACAAGCTCACAGCTTGGGTTCACTCCAGATTTAAAATCCCATTCATTTTATATATTACACTGTCTTAACACATTACTTCTCCCAAATAAAAAGAAACTTACATGTCCAATATCTGTGACCCTCTCTGGTTTTTGTCCCCTTTAATTATTTGTTTTGGCAGTATAATCTACATCATGCCTCACAATATTACACAGACTGACAGTACAAACTTTCCAACTAAGGACCTCACACGACCTCCACTCCATATCTGATGTCACAGCTGAAATTGGTGCATATTTTTGCACTATCAGTAAATATCAGATGGTGCAGATATGGATGTCTCTGCTTTTGGGATAACTCAAAAGGTTCCAAACCTTGGCAGCATAATAAAGAACAAATCAAGCACGGATCTGAAAGAGTTTGGTGTATGTGTGAAATCCAATAACTTAAATTGACATAGTTTTGCCAATAACTCCCAAAGGACTCTTCCTTGAGACTCAGAGAAATTGGTTGTATCTCACCAAAAAATATGCTATCACCTTAGTACTTGTGCAGCTTTGTAAAGTTTAACTTCTTATAACTAAAATAAAACTTGAGTCATGCTATTGCAAAAAAGGGCTTCAAAAAATTTATTATTTTGGTTTCCATTTATATGTAAAAGTACTCGTGTTATTTTCATTCCCAGACCAGAAGTGAGCTTATTAGTTGAACAATGTCTTACTAAAAACAAAACTAATTTTCCTTGTTTTTGATAATAAATTCTTGTGGTGTTTTATCCAACAAAAATGCCAAACTGTCGAAGCCATCTTATCTTTTATCTTTGGGATTTGATGACGGATACCACCTTGATTGATAATTTTCACAACTTAATGACATTTTCGGCACAAAACAGGAGGTTTTTAAATTGAAAAAGTATCCACAAGATTATTAGATAATACTGATATTGTTACAGCCAGTTGTGACAACAATCTGGTATCTGGTGATAGTTTTGTCTTCATCTCTACACTAAAAGTAATGCACTGATAAAGTTGTTTTTTTTTTTTTTTTTATACAAACTGCGAAAAATTCAAGACAGCTGCTTGTTAATCCTGAAGAAGTTTGGAAAAGTTTCTTGCAAAAAGTGTCATTTCTAGTTATTGTCATCATGGTGGAAATGCTTCCACTGTTCTTCACACTTAGTGTATGTCTGTATACACTGTTTAGTTTAGTCTGACAATATTAAGGCAAACAAGGAGCTGCAACAGTATGAGACTTGACTGCACTGCCACAGTTTCACACCCACACGAAATGCTAACTTCAGTCTAAGCACCAGTCCTCCAAGGTCGTGGGCAAAGCAATTTGAGGCTGTCAATCACATAACATCCATTGAATAAAAGTAATATTTTCTATGGTTGGCTTATGCTGCTCTCACCTCTAAATGACACTGAGCCTCTTGGTGGCTGTCCACAGGAAGCATGGAGGAGATAGCTGACTATCAGATAAATTAGACATTTTGAGCATTTTCATGCATCGCTGGCTCACTTCTCCTCATTATGTGGACTGGCTAGATGAACTCATTTCCACTGGGGTTGGGTGGCGATGGTTGGGGGAGGGGGGTGATCGGAGATTGAGCTGGATTGGTCAAAGGACAGATTGACTTAATGACCAACAGCCAGTTAGTTCGGAAAGGAAACAGACCTCTTGTTTCAATCCTCAAGCTCATCTCTTCCTGTTTTAATCATCTTATTCCAGTAAGCACTTAATAGGAATTAGCAGAGGACCCATAATGACATTTCCCTGTTTACTCTGCACTTAGCTGCTACAGTTACCTAATATTGATACAGAAATGAATATGGAGATGAAATGTTTTCATTTTCATTGAGCACTTACCATTTTTCTGGTCTACTTGTGAAGGATCAAGGAAAAAATTGATTGCCCTTGTTATCTCACTTCATTTAATCTATTCTGCTCATAAGCAATTGATTCTACAAATAATCTAAATGAAAACAGATATCGACCTTCTTGCCAGCTCTGTTGTGCCGTTTTAACCAATAAATTGCTCGTGTTGATTATGCTTTTAAGAGAGTGTGTAGATGACGTTCATTTAAAATACAAATGTCTTTACTCACAAAATACTATGAATGTTTTACTGCTGGTACAGATACATCAGTGTGCACAATAACATGACTCATATTTTAATGCATGATGGTGACAGCTGGTTTGCTCATGTAGAGCTCGAGGGATTGTGCAAGATATACAATGCACACAAATCAGGACATGTTGTATGGAATCATCAATTTTTTTAAAATCTAGAGGGGATAGAGCATTTGCAGTTGCAGCTCCCACTTTGTGGAATGCACTCCCCCTCAGTGTGC
>JAQMCX010000012.1:17625718-17637995 GCA_029814765.1 Acanthurus leucopareius
AAGCACTTTGGTTGGCCACTGGCTGTTTTTAAATGTGCTATATAAATAAAGCTGACATTGACATTGACATTGACATTGACATTGACAACAACCCGTCAGGGACATTACACATCCCCGCACTGGTAAAAAAAAACGACAAAAAAACAAACTAAAAAAACTACAAAAATTTCTACAAGAAACTTAAGAACTCAACTTTTGCAGAGAAGTGAAATCATTTTGACTGGAAACATCAGAGAACAGCCCAGGACAGTAAGACTCTCAAATGGGTAGCTGAAACCAAGTTCCCTGTGCAGAACCCAAAAAATAATAAATGACTTTAACCACTTAGACTGCAGCCTGTCAACCCTGCTGCCACCTGGCAAGAGTTACAGAAGTACAGCAAGACCACAGAGAAGCTTCTTTCCCCAGGCTGTGAGATTTCTTAATCATCTTCGCACTCAAAAAGAATTTTCTTTTTTAAATTTTAATTGTTAATCCATTCATATAATTTTCTGTTTCAATAAATGTATAAAATCTGTTGTAAGTAGTAGCATACAGTGCCTACAAACTATATTTGCTATACAACCTTGTGTGGTGAAATAATAGAAAATGAATCTTGTGTCTTTTTTACGGTTAATCCCATTTTTATTATCAAATTCTGCGATTCTGTCCATGGGCCCCCTACATATTCAGTGAAAAAGATAACACAATGCATATGCTTTATATGAAGCACTAAGCCAAGACAAAACAATCGTTGCAAAGAATATTTATGTTGATAACGAACGCCAGACATTCGATGTCATGACATATTCACATCCCTTGCAAGGCAACAGCCAAAGCCAATTTTAAATCTTGCAGTATGAGATGCTACTAGAAGATGTGCATCATCTTTCATAATACAAACAGAAGTCTATATATGCAGTGTCCTTCAGTTTTGTTTCTTTTTGCTTCTCTGATATATTGCATACTTACTTTTCTCTGTATTGGAGGCCCAGGAATCCTTATCCTGTCTATAAAAAATGCCTAACTACTGCTTTCCTGTGCTCTCACTTGTTCGACGGCAACCAGCCAAAAAGATGACAGCAGAGATTTGATGCACTGACTTAGTTGTTGCAATACTGGCGAATGATTTTCCACCATCTTTGCCACGTGTGAACGAGTCTGTCACAGCCATTTGTTAGGCCTTTCTACCCACTTCTTTCAGGAAAGCTTATGTTCCATCCCTTGATTCTCCCTCCCTGCCCCCTCACTGCCTCCCTTTCATCCATCCGTTCTGCCAGACCACCGAGATCTACGACTGCAGGGCCAACCTCATTAAACTTACAACCATCAAGATAAGACTCAATTACTGCGAAGCTCTACATTGGCATCCATGATCAATATTGAACTAAAAAAGGTGGCGTCTAATAGTCTGATGTGCTCGCAGCCAACACAGGGAAGATGAGTGAAAGGAACGAGCCTGGTTTCCAAGCCTCTTCAGAACTTGCAGTCTTGTTTCCCATCCTAGATAATGGCACAATTGCATGTGCCTCACTCTTAGCTGTCCTCGTATATGTAGAAGGACTTACTTCAATCTAGACTGGGCCTGTGGTAACTCATGAATATCTGAACTTGTTACGTTGTTGTCATGGACTGGGATATCTTTAATCATTGCTTTTTGCATAAAACTATGCACAAAGACATTGAATCTGGAGCTGATTCAACTGAATATGTTAAGTAACGCTGTCAAGCGAAAAAGCATAATATAAATATTACGAAAGATAAGATACTGATATATGTAGAGTACACAAAGTATTCCCTTACTCTCACACAAATCAGGTAAAAAGATATTCTGTTCCTTAAATTGTATTTCACCTGATTTAAGTTTGTTAAAATGTTTTCATTGTGTAAACTTGAGATTCAATTTAGTTGAATCCTGCATTTGCCTCATTTACAATGTTTTTATGTATTTGTTTCTTTTTTGCTTTGAATTCAACACCCGACACACACAAGAAGGACAGTGATTCTCAGGTGACTTGTTTGACCGTCAAGTAGAAGACTACATTTTTGACAGAAATTTTTGCTGTGTGGTCTCACTTCCCTGTAAATAAAACAGAATATGCATAGCTTCAGTGGAGGCATAATTGCTATGCGAATGGTCTCCAAAATGCATTGGTACACACAAGGGACAAAACATTTAGTCAGTGGATCTTCATGTAATCTTATTTCCAAGTTTAAATGTATGTTCCCAAATCATGTACATTTTAGATCGAATCTCATTTCCATCCTCTCAATACATAAATAACTCAATACACAAAGTCTTGATACTATTTAGAAATCTTATTTGTTCCCTACCTCACTAAATAGTTTAGCTGAGTGAAGATGCTTCCATACAGGAACATCTTGGATAATGAAATAATAGAAGCAAGGTAACAAGAATGGACTGATGCATTAATCAAACAGAAGTCCTGTGTACAGTGTGCAGGGATCCTCCAGCTTTAAGGGGAACTTTGGTACATAGTATTATAATGATGCCTATCTCTTCAAAATGTAAAAAAATAAGTGCAGCATCATTAATGTATTGTCCCAAGGGAAATATTTACCTGTTAAGCTGTTCAAATTTAAATCAAAGTGCTTGCAGTTTCTGTTTCATGACAGTCTGGCTGCAGTTATAATTTTAGCTTCTTTTTGGTTTATGATGATGGTATTTCAGCTCTAATTAAATCCCTGTTAAATTATGAATCACAGTACTCTGGTTGTATCTATTATGTGAACCTAATAGACGCATCTTACTCTGTTCTGTCTTTTCCACACATATTCAGTTCACATCACAGCACTGTGAAACACACACACATGCACGCACACACACACACACACACACACACACACACATCTCCCGCTCTCTCTCGCTGCCTCTATTGCTCTGTCTTTCTCCGTATCCCTGCTGCCGCAGTGAGCATAAATAGCATATCAGAAATATTCAAATTGGGCCGTGCTTAGGGGAGCATGAAAGATGTATAACTCTGGTCTCCTAAATTCCTGCCTGTCCATTAGCTTTTGCCCACTCTCGCCGCATTAAACTCACACTGCCCGACGTCTGCATCATCAGATCAGCTCATCTGCAGGGTGGTTTTATTATTGAAAATGGTCAGAATAAAGCAGATTAATTAGGGGGTAGAAATCTTACTTTGCTTCAACACACTGGCCTAGTTTGTAAGGGTCTTAAAAGGTTTAACTGGTAAAAGCTTGGATATAAGAATCATTTTCTTTGTGTGGTGTTTTTCTTAGTCTTAAATAATACAGTGTATATGAAAGGCTAAGATACAAACTTAGAATTCCTCTGCTTATCTTTATAGTAGTCGGTTATCCAATCACTGACATTTTAATGTAGCTGGGGAAGTCAGAAAGTACTGAAGTGTTAGATGGTTAAAGTGTTGAAATGTTAGATGGAATAACAAATTCTCCTAAGGATTTAGAGGTTAAACCAATAAAAAACATCAAAGCTACAAAATGAAAAGAACTAATGATCCAAGGAGACTGCTAATTGGCATTTCATGGTCATAAAAAACCAAAACAAAATACAACCATTTCTGCAGATAGCAAGACAATTTGACTTTTAAACAGTGTTTTAACTCAACAGATGCAAATGGGCAAGAACAACATGGACACTATCTCCCTTAGCTTTATCAGCTAAAGGACATAAGACAATTTAATAGACATCAAGACGTGATATTGTAATAAGCTGGTAGAACTTTGTAGTCTGGCTCTCTCCTGAAACCTCTTCTCTAGTTTTAGAGTTAC
Organism: Acanthurus leucopareius; assembly: GCA_029814765.1. Taxonomy (NCBI): domain Eukaryota; kingdom Metazoa; phylum Chordata; class Actinopteri; order Acanthuriformes; family Acanthuridae; genus Acanthurus; species Acanthurus leucopareius. The sequence goes on from JAQMCX010000012.1 coordinate 17,629,478, forward strand.
TTTTATCATTTTCAAGTTTTCTCTCATAGAAATAATTAATCTCTTGGTGGCATTGCAGGTATCCAAGTATTCCAGTTTGGTTACACTGAACAACATGGACCTTGATGAAAATGAGTTTGACAAAGTTCAGTGTGAGGTTATACAGTGTCACCAACAACTAGTAAAAAGCTTGGCCATGGGGTGGATTCAGGCAAAGAAATGGTCTCCTCTTAAACAGAACCTAGGTTGTCATGATTTTATTTGAATTTTTTCAGTTTTATTATGATTTTCATTGAGGCAGAGGAAGAAGTAAAAAAGAACATGCTGATGTTTTCAGCTGCAGTTTTCCTCTGTGTGTTGGCTCTGGGGATGGATACATAAGGTACTGCCGGTGGGTTTCAAAGTTGTTTTTATATCACTTACACACTGCAAGCTTCACAAGCACACAGTGGGGGCAAATGATGTTGAAGAGGCCACTGAGGCAGAGTAGGGAAGAAGATTGGTGCAAATTGTGGGGGGCTTTAGGTATCTTTCACAGGGTTCAGTGAGTCTCAGTGAGAGCCGGCGCTCGGCTTGATTCCCTGACCAGGTCTCCTCCTCCACACACATACTGATGATTATAGGGTTCTATAGGGACCACAAGGTGAAAGCAACAACACTCCTAGCTCATCACTAAATGGGGGGGAGGCATCAATGAAACAGGACACTGTGATTATTTAGTTTCACAAGCTGTTAGTGCGATGGCTTTTTAATCGTTGCTAATGGAGTTCCTGCTAACATAAGCACCCTGTGGGAGTTTGGAGACTAAGTTTGGCCTATTCCTTCCCTTTATTCGCTCAATATCATCACTTTGTAATGGCTAGCCTCATGTCCTTCATTGCTTTCCTCTCCTTTACTCTCTTTTTCATTCCTCCTCCACTCCTCGGACAGCAATAATGTACTAGAAGAGGAGTGGCTGTTATTTTTAACATAGAACCCCCCTTAAAAAAAAAACAAACACAATATTGCTCTCGGCAGCAGCCCGACTCACCCCAGGGCAATTTATTTGCTGCTGAAGTAGCTGTTTGGGTAAAGTAAATGAGTCAAGGGATAACAGGTGAGCTGAGCATTTTGAGCTTGCAATAACCAAGGACATCCCTCCGTCACATGCCTGATCTTGTGATTTTATTAAATAGAAAGACGGAGAGGGTAGATTTTTTTTACAGCATAATCTTTTTTCCCTACCTCTTTATTCTCTGACTTCTCCCTGAGTCTGTTGGACTAAAGGGTATCCTGCTGTGGCTGTGTCTTTCCTGCACTCCCACCATCCCTCCCTCTTTCTCTTGCTCTCTGTCTCTCATCCTGTATTCTCTGCCTCTCCACTTGCTGGTGCTGACTGTAGGTAAAAGCTGATATGAGATTTGAAAGGCCTATGTGTTAAAAAAGTGCACCGCATTGTGAGCAGCCCCCTGCACCCAAACCTCCCCTGCTGTGCTCCAAGTTGAGGCGTCAGGAGGAGTGTGCATGGATAAAACAAGGTATAGAGGAGAGAAGACACACTGTCTGAGAACTATAGGAGCATCAAAGAAAATGCCAACAACAAATGTTTTATGTGTATGAAAATTACATGCAATGCCCTTTTCTGTCACTTTATGAAGAATGGATGTGGTCTAACATAGACAGTGCCATTTCCACAGCGCTGTGTCAGCAATGAAGAAAGGTCTGGATGCACCGGTTATCGTTCTGCCATAAGAAAATAAATGCTTTGGCCTGGTTTTATTTTTTAAACCAATCAGAGTCATCTCGGGCGGTGCTAAGTCCAAGATGCAGTGATGGTGCCCTTGCAGTAGTTGCATGTAGATGTTGTAGATGGTGAAAGGGAATGCTGACTCGAAACACCTATGGCTTCGATGGCTGGTTTAAGCTCAGTCTACATCCAGTGAGTCCGAATAGGGTGGAAGTAACAAAATTAATTGATTAAAAATGGAGTTAGTCGGTGGGCGTGGTTGCATACTGCGAACTGTTTCACTTAAATTGGCTTCAAATCAAATTACTTTATAGTTTATCATTCCATTTCTCATTTACTTTTATTTTCACCCCTTTATTTTTCAGTTCACTTGCATTTGCATTACCCTTCAATTAATTTTTGTCTCTTTGACAGTTTTGAGAGTGACTTTATTACAAATGCTCTCCATCTTTTACTGCAGGGTAAACAGGGCTCTGCTCCTGACTCAGCATACGTGGCCATTTGCCTTTCATATGCCTCATTGGCTCATCCTCCCATGGCACCATTGGATCTGCTGCACGTCAGACCACAGCACCGACTCTGGTCTAAAGCCCGTGCTTGTGATTTCCCATAGGATGATTTGCACTTTCCTCAAATCAACCATCATGCCACCATTTCTCTTTTTTTTTTTGTCCACTTTGAACACATGCAGATCTATCAGAGTCGTAGCAACTCTCCAGGAGGGCACAATCAATAGACTATCCTTGTTTTTTTTGATGAACACAGACTATGCTGGCAGGAAAGGCAGAGGAATAGGTTCAGGATGGTGAAGCATTGAGCAGTCTCAGGAGTTTAGAATGAGCACAGTTCAACTTGTTTTTTTCTGTGCTGCTGTATCATCAAACTATTAGGTTTTTTAGTTAGTTGGTCTGCTGGTGGCTTTATTCAGCCACTATTTTGCATTACAATAGAGTTGCTGTGAAGGGTTACACAATATACCATGGTGTTCTTTTGAAACAGCCAGAATTTTGTTTACAAGTGTCAAATCTGGGATTTCTGTCTTTGACTTATCACCTAAGCGTAAAGAAAGGCACTGCATGTTCCTTGCTGTACTTGCAGAGAGGAAGGAATGATCCATTTCACCCAGAAATGGTGAAACTGAGTCCCCCTTCTGGAGCCATGCCTGGGAAGGGAGCCAGTGGGTGGCTGGGCCTGTTTCCATGGGACCTAGTTACAAAGGAAGATTTCCACAGTGTGGGCTCACCACCTGCAAAGACACGCTAATGGGCCCAGTGCAGCTACATGGAACAAAAGTCTTTCAGTTTGGGTATTTGTTAGTAATGTAATAGAGCGGGGTCTTTATTTGCTGTTGCACTGCAAAGGAGACAGAGCCTGTTTTTATTTTATAATAACCAAACCCAGGCAGGTGTAAGCAAGGTAAAAGTGTAGATTTTGATACTTGCTTCAATCTTTACCAGACTCCATTGTTCCTGCCTTTGGTTTATTGCTGTTTCTAGTTTCCTATCATGTTGTCTAAAGACAAATATAGGCTTAGTCTGTGTTACTGGACATTTTGGCTAATCTCTGTTAACAGGTATTTGCTTATGAATGCACATAAATTAAAAGTCAGTAGGAGGTTTAATTATTGTTAAATAATAGCCTGTGGATTCTATGATCACACTCTGCCTCTTCATAACAAAATTGATCATACTCTAATAGAAATGTAAACTAGAACGGTTGCACCAAAATCATGTTCCCTGCCTGTCCATTCTGCATTCATATGCAAATATCAGTTTATTGATATTAACTGATGTGTAACTAGTACCACATTTATGTTCAGAGGATTTTCTATTTTTATGATTGTAGGCTCAGTGTTCAAATCAGCTGGGGATACATAATAGCAGCGGTGGGAATATCCTGTGTGAAAGCAGGAACACCCTATTTCTATTTCTGTCTTCTTTTAAATGGTCATTAATGGATGCCATTCCTCCCCTAATTACCCCCAGCAGTACTTGTGATATTTCACAGTATAATTCCAGGTATATGAGGTTATCTATTTTAATAATCTGATCAAATGTCTCTTGACAGCCATATTGAATATCCTCAAGGAATCTATTTGATATGTGCTCAGAGTACATATCTGTTACATCATCTTGACTGCTGTTGCGAAATATTAGAAATCCATACACTCAAAATATGATGTATGACTCTGCAGCGGTGGAATTGACTTGGGCTTTGGTGTGTTGCAGCCCATTTTCTTTGCTGGGGGAGGAAAAAAAAGAAAGAGAAAAAAAATCACAGGCTACCTAATCAAGAATAATTTGCACATTCGGTACAGTGGAAAAGGTCAGACCCATAAGGCAGCTTAAGAAAGAGGCTATTACTCTTGATGAGGACCAATTGCATGTATTCATTGGACTCATGTGACAGTTAAGTGGTTCAGATGGCCATGCTATAGCGTGGCTAAAGGCAATAGGCCCAAATTTCACCAAGTATGTGTCATCATACTTTAACAGTTGAAGGAAATTTCTCACATGTCATTAAAATAAATTACCCAGATAAGAACACATAGCCAAGGGACATATAGGGCTATGGCATACTGTGGAAAGGCTGCAAGTTGGTGACATACAGACAAGTCCACACCTCAACCTTCTCTACAGGACCACTGGCTTTTTTGATATCGTTTTCAGCCCAAAATAAGTGAATGTTCATATAAACTAAATATATACATAACCAGAAGGATGTAATTTCCCAGTTACAGAGTTTAAAAATTGATAATTACCCTTGATTAGAGAGACAAAGTGAGGTTAATTGATAGAGGGATGCAGCTTGAAAAAGAAGAATGGCGAGAAAAAAAGTAAGTGAAATGACAGAAACTAATTTTCTCCATGGCTATGGAGACCATTTTTTTGTGAGAAAATTAGATTTTGCTTTTTAGTATTTTTGAGTTTTCTAGAAACCTCTTTGCATCAGTTTAGCCCTGATGCTTGCACACTTTGCATTATTTCTTCTAGGATTTTTGAGCTAGAATCTGCTAGCTTAAATCACTCATTTGAACTGCTAGAAATGCATGTGTTGGGTGTATGGTTTGGCTCTTGCCTCTGCTGATAATAGCACGCCTAAAAATTAGAAAAATTCACCTCTACAAACTTTGAAAAAGGAGCAAAACATTACCATAAGGTATGCTACCCAATTGCTTGGAAAGTTATCAATAAATGTAAATATTTTGACCACATGGACACACTTTTTAAAAAATTTTTGAACAGTTAAATAGACGGTGGTTTAAATTTTGAACAAGTTTTCATATCCGTTTGCCCACATCATCTGTGTGCGAGTGTGTGCAGTTTGAACAAAGTGCATAAATAGAGTGGGACTTTATTACTTCACTGTTTTATTGCCCGTCCCAAGACAGACATTGGCGGAGGCCGTCCTGTAAATGCTGCATATGCCACCCTAATCTGTTTCCCCTGCTGTGCCAGGTGTGCGGGCAGAAGGCACTCCTGCAAGGACAACCAACTATGTGGAAACTCTGCACTCAAGGCAAAGCTGAGGGACAGTAGTGACATAAATCCTCTCGTAATTATGTTGTAAATAAAGATGGGACAATAAAGCTTTGTTTTGATGGTGCTGCAACAGAGACGGGGGGCCCAATCTCAGATAAATCGCTTCCTGGGCCATTGGTGGCCTTCTCCACACTCTGTGTCTGCATGTGGAAATGATTTAATGCTGGTTATGTCAGAGGCAAAGTGACGGATTGGTCCACAGCAGCCTCTATCAGCTGTCTTTGTTGACGAACCATCTGGTGCACAAGAAAAACAGTGTCAGTGAAAAACCAAAAGGCCCTAATACCAGCCAAACGCTATCCTGGTCGTTGTTTTAAGTATAACTGACTAGAATATGTGCATATCTTTACATTGAGGGCCATTTGGTAGCACATGGATGACTTTTACATTGTTAAGGATAATTCAGTAGACCCATTCAAAGCTTTGCTAATACTGACTGTCTCCGCAGTTTGTTTGCCTCTTGTCATTTTCCTGCTTCCAGAATTAAAACATGCATAGTTGCATGCTGTAGTGAATGTCACTGTGCAAGAGTACGTGCTTATTTCACAAGAATAAAAATGTCAATGTCAATTTCCTGGAAGTGAAAACCTTCACTTAAGCTATTTTTTTCTCTGATATCTGAATGTATAATTCTGTACAGATGTCCAATCAACTTGGATATCCCTACAAAACTGTAGAAGTATCTGTTCCAAAAATCTTTAATTCTGCTTCACTGGAAAAAAATATACCATAAGCATGTGCAAATTATCCCAAGGCTACATATCACATGTCCATTGCTCTGCAGTGACCTAAAAACCTCCTGAACACACAAACTATCCGCAGATTCTTGAGATAAACCAGACATTTTTTTTTCATCCTGTTTACTTTAAGTGGCACTAAGGCAGGGGGGGCATCTTGTTTGAACTTTCACCACGCTGACCTGTTGTCATATCTCCCATTGCACCAAGGGAGATAAAGGCATGAAATGTGTTCTTCTCCGGCCTCATATATCCACAGTTCTGAGATCACCACTTGTGTGCCAGTGTTTGTCTGAGGTTGTGAAGCAGTGTGAGCTCTTTTGCTGTGTCAGTGCTGAAGATTGTGTCTGTTTATTGTGCTGTCATGCCTTTTAAAGTGGCTGGAGTGGCTTCCTGGCGTTAACAGCAGAGGATGCAGGAACATAGAATTCAGCATTGTTGTTTTCTTCAGGTTATCTGACACATCCGTTACAAATGGCAACACCCCTCTGAGAGATAATGCGATAGTTTGATCTGCTCAAGGCTGATTCTTTGGCTGGTATGTAGTGATGCAAACAAATAAAGATGCATTTGCATATAAACAGTTTTTTTTTCTCGTGATGCTCTCTAAATCCTTTGAACACCTATGTCCTTCATGCATCAAATTGCAGTTAACTTTAGCTTCTAGTTGTTTATAGATTGAGTCTATAGGAAGAGAGACTAGGCTTTTTGTAGCTGTAAGACTGCAACGTGAAGCACAATGACAAAGGAGAATATTGATGTTTCAGACGAGAAAATGTATCTTTGAAAGCATCAGTTAAGTGCCAATCAACTACCGTGTATTTCCAAGTGACTGTGAAAAGTGACTGTCCTCTGTTAATGTATGTTAATGTACTCAATGGCATTTATCAACTGATCAACTTTACAACACTGACACCTTACATTTTACTGATTTCATGTGGAGTATTTAGAGGAAAGTGCTGAAGTGCCATGATGTGGGTGTAAATTTTATTGTGTTTTAGACAAATTTACATATGTTCCCTATCATTGAAGCAGCGAAAATAAGTGTTTACAAATATTATCAGTTGAGCCTGAGAACTGAGGTCCTTCACTTCCTACCGGAGATGTTCCACTTATCTTTAAAAATGGAAGAAACAAATTTCCAATTACTTTGAGAGATATAAGATGATTCAGAGCCCTTTATCGAGTCACTGAAGTGAAGCTAATGGGCTTTATGCATATTAGAGTTGGCATTTGATTCTTCTCTATGGACCTGAAAGGTGAGGTGATGGGGTCAAGAGGAGGGACAGCCATTACCATGACTCATATTGAGGCCACATCCATGTCCAAGCTCTCGACATCTTTGGCCTTGAGAATAGCGAGAGACATTAGAGAGCACAAGGGGCTTAAGAAGTTACTGAGGGAAAGAAATTGAAAGTAAGACCATGCACAGAAAATTAGCAAAAGTCTGTAAAAGAGCTCAAAGGAGAATGAGAGAGAGACAGAGAGAGAGAGAAGGACATAAACACAAGATGGAGCAAAAAGGAGAGAAGGGGAGGCGTTGCTCTGTCCTTGCTATTAGTCACTTCGTCACAGCTCCCTGGCTTTATGGAGAGTTTCCTGTCATGGTTCTGCTTTTTAATTGACATTAAAATTCACTGACCAGTGTGTCAGCTCTCCTCATCTCCCTCCATCTCTATATCCTCACTCCTCCTTCCACCGTCTATCTCTTTAACTCTCCGTGCTTGACTGACGTGGGGTGTCATTTACATACAGCGTTGCGTGACAGAAATGGCACCCTTACCTCTCATCTTACCAGCAGTTGTGACGGCCAGCAGTTCTTTCCCGTCAGAACGGTTTTGCTTGTAAAACCATGTTCTGTATTCTGCTTATCTGTACAAGCACCAGCCTCTGTGCGTCACTGTCATATTTCATGGCCTTGTCATGTGAAAAAAAAAGTCCTCTTGGCAAGACGAAAAGTAAAGCGCTCCCGTAGGAACGCGATGCTGACTCTCATGGTTACAGCAGAGCTTTCAGATGTTATGAAGGGGAGGAGATGGATACTAATGCCTTTGAGGTCAAAGGAATGCAAATTTATGAGGCAGAAAGTGAGCACCATTAAGGCTGAGATAACGCTTGGCGGAGATGATGGGAGCATTGTGTGTGGAAATTTAATATATCTTCACTGATAAATCCTAAAAGTTTTATAAAGCAGTAACACACAAAATCTGTTTTTCTGTCTCTGTTTATGTTGTAAGTCCTTGTTTATATATTTATTTACTGACTAACTGAGTACCCCTGCTGTAGTGGAATGTTTGTAGGTAAGTCTGTGCTCCTGTCTGTTAAAATATGCATTTCTACATAATTGCAGTTGTATGCTTGCCGGCGCATAGTTTGATCCTAAGTGTGTTAAAGTATGTTATTGGTCCCAGTGAGTGCATGACTTCATCCATCTGTGTTTTAGTATGAGTGTGTGTGATCAGTAGCTGGGTTTACATGGAGCCTAATATTCCAATTAGAATCGGGTTAGAAGCCCAAACCGAATAAAAATGTTC
>JAQMCX010000012.1:17639911-17652078 GCA_029814765.1 Acanthurus leucopareius
ACAGTTGACCTGAACTCTTCAATCGGAATGATTTCAATCAGAATGAAAAAAAGTCTGCATGTAAACCTGGCTATTGTCTTCTTTCTCTGTCTCTTTACCAGACACACACACACACATACACACACATCCAGGACAACACAGCTCTCAGATCAGAAGGTTCAGGGGTAAGTGAGTGGTTTGTAGAAGTCAGTCAGTGATACTTACTTGATGGATAGTTAGTAATAGACAAAGAGTGAAAGTAAGATGGATGGACGGAAGTCCAAAAAGAGACCAAGGGGCTATTAGAGACAGATAAAAGGAAAGAGATGGATAAAAATAAAGTAATAGAGCACAAGATGACACACGCGGAGGGAGAAGGAGATATTGAGTGTTCAGGCGTCATACTGCGCAGCCAACATGCCAGGGGCGTTTCAAGGACACAGTCATGCTCATGATCTCCCTCCTGGTGGCAGATATGTATCTGGATCCAAAGTTCAGGAGTTCATGTCCTCCAAGACTGTTGCCCCTGCCCTTGGCTTTGCCTGCTTGCTTTATCCACTACTGATGACTTGTGTGAACTGCTGTCCCTCTCCTAATCAATCAACAAAAAAGACACATCTGCAAGAAGGATTGGCTTTGGCTCACAGGCTTGGACAGAGGACCTCTGGGGGTGTCATTGGGCATTGGTTGTAAGGTGGAGACCATCATGGGTTGGCCTTGTTCTGTTATATCCTCCAGCAGAACATCTCACTGTAGCCAAATGAACAGTACTGTTCCCTCAGTCTGCTAGTGGTTTAAATGTTTTAGATGATTGGTTGCAAATAGCATGTATGCTGATACTTATGCTTATGCTTATGCTGATACACACTTCATGTGCCAAATTTCCTGTTTCTAGCTCATATCAGCTAACAGCATCAAAATCTGTAAAATTTTGTACAAGGAACCTGCTAAACAATGTTAAAAAAAGATACATATTTACATTTAGAATCAAATTAACTTGCTTTGGGGATGTTGAAATCTTGACAAAGATAAAACAGAAAGAAAAGTAGAAAATTAGGTTTTCAATAACTTTAATTGTTTGGTAAAAAGAGGTATTGAGTAAAAGAAAATCTAAAAAGTGAGAATACATCAAATGTGTATAGTTTCTTTGTTCTTTTACAAGTTAAATTGGATTCAGTAGCTTTATTTTGAAATGTCTTAACTGGCAGAGGTGGTGCATGTGTGTATACAGTAAGGTCACTGAACAGATACTTCTATTCACAGTGATTACGTTTCAGATTCTGGTTGGTAATCCCTCTTTCATGTATCTACCTCCTCGGCCTCATTCTAATGGAAAAAATAAACTCAAAGGAAAAACTCCTCTCCCACCTGTTTTTACACTTTTACCAAGAAATATCTCCCCAGTCAGTATTGGTTTTTTCCAATTTTAGTAATTATGTTGCACTCTTTGGAAAAGCTCTGTGTTAGAATGACAGCTAAATGCATTAAATGTAAAGGCCTTATGGTTAGCTTGAGTACTCTCCCCCTTTTCAGATATGCTGGCTGCTGTTTGAGATAGCAGATAATGATATGGGCAAGCGCTTATTCAGCCATGAAGTGGAAAGCAGCTCCCACAGTCAGGTTTATTACTCTGGCAAATGGTGTGTTTTAGTGGGTGATAATGACATTCAAATCCTTCTATTGTGAAATAAAATATTTCAATATCATATATTAATTTTGTTACCTGCTATTGTGCTGAAAAGTTTAAGCCTCCAATGAGAGAAATGAATCAACAACAATTTGAATTGTGGATTTAGTAAAGATGTACACATTAATAGATTTCAGCTTCTCCAGTTTGATAATTTGCAGTTTTTTTTCTATTTTATAAAATAAACTGCATTCTCATGACTTTTTTAAACTCTTGTTGAACATGACTCTACGGATGTCGACTGTAGATATATGACAACGATTGGTTGACCATTTCAGTGATGATATGTGGAGCTAGACCTTTTTTTTAACCTCATTTAACATTTGTGGTGGAGTTTTAAACACTATAGGGGGAAATTAAACTAGTTCAAGCAGGCACATTGAGATATAAGATGAGGCACCCTGTAGGTGACAGGCTGCACATCCTCTACCTCCTTTGCAAGGTAAGAAACTGAATCTGTAAGTGAGCTTCTTACTTTGACTGTGGTAGCTCATGGCATGATGGAAAAAGGCCAAGTATTGACTGACCTCTTTATTTAACGAGTTTCTTTAGCTGCTAAACAGATACACCAGTTGCTCATCCACATTTCTGATTAAAGTCTCTGCTCAGAGAGTGGATGCTGTATTCAGGACACTACAAGTAGTAACTGCATGCATCTACGCCATCTGTAATGACTGTCTTCAGATGAACCAGGATAGAGATCTTAAGAGATGTTATTTTAACGGTAAAAGGACTAATACCAGTATATTAGTAACGTGTAGTGTGACCATCTGAAGACCACAAGTCTTGCTTGCCCCTTTCCGCCATCCTGACACCACAACACCCAGTGTTACCTCTACCTAATTTAGTTGGATAGATTTTCATTGGCAATGGTGACTGTTTTACATCAATAATACATAAACTCCATGACCATACATGACTTTATAGCATCATCAAATTACTGTTGTTCTCATTGTTCTGATTGAGATACCTCTAGTGGCAGAAATAACATATTGTGCATGTAAGACAGAATTTAATAATGGTGAAAGACACTCTAGTCCCGATGGACTGCGATGAACTGGAGGAAAAATGGAAAACTTAATGAGTGAGTTACCTGCTTCACAAAGGACTGAAGAAAAGCACAGCATGCTTCCATCACAGCAGGGCTTGAATAAAGCTCATAACAACTGAACAAGACTGAGTTAATAACACCCTATTTTGAGCATAAGTGAATTAATGTTGCTAAGCACAGTGGGCAATTACTGGCAATTGTCCACCATGTTAGCTTGTGTTTGACTCATGCATATGTTCACTGTTTCTGGCCTTGCGCATTACTTTGAACATATTTTATCTTTAAAATGACAGTGAAAAAACTGAGCATAACTATACCCTTAAAGCCAACTACAAAAGCATATGATGTCTTTGAAGGCATTCAAAGGGATTAGTGCTGATCCAGATGGTATCTGATATGGATTCACGAAGACTGGAGTTTGTTTTATAATATGCACTTTTTACCATGCAACCAGAAAAATGTTAAAATTAACTTCAAGCTCTTGTAAATTCCTCTTTGTTGTCAAAACAGTTTTCTCTAAAGGTATATTTTTCAACATGCAAACTGCAGATGGGCAAGAGAAATTCTATCAGTGCCATACTATGTTATATACACACACACACACACACACACACACACGCACGCATTGAAGTATCTTTCTCTCTGTGTTTGTCCTGGAGGCACAGGCTCACACAAAAACACACAATCATCACAACTTGTGAGCGCAGTCGGTGCTGCAGGTATTCCCTATCTGTTGATAAGCGTGACCAGTTGTGTGCTGACCAAGCAGACCCCTGCAGCCCACACTGAGAAAATGTTTAGTCCACTGACCTTCCATACATCAATGAGTGGCCAATATCTGAGTTAGCACACTCAGGAAGATGTGTTTGTGTGTGGCTGAGTGTAAGTAAGTGGGTGTAGCTATCTGTTTACTGTAAAAGAAATGCTGAGTGGGAAATACTGAGATGCTACTTGTGTGAGCAGGAAAGTCCATATCTTTTAGTAGTTTTGTGCGTGCTTACAGTATGTGTGCTTTAGCTTATATATATCACTATTTGTGTGTGTTTTGAATCTTTTAAAATGTTGCAATGCAAGTATTGAATTTTTTGTACCTCACTGGACAACTTAATTCATGCAAAAACATTAAATAAAACATAGACAATCAGCGTCATTAATGTATAATTTTTTTTAGAAACCAGTCACTGTGGAGGAAGCAGGAGATTAAACCTTGCAAACCTCATTATTTGCAGTTTCAGAAAGAAATGACAGAAATCATGAGCTTGTTATCCAAATATGATTTAATGATATAATTATGTTGAAATGTGAAGCGCTGGATTAAGAGTTTATTCAACAAATCTAATCCTTATCATCCTTATTCTTCTGAGAGCTTAGACTGTATTAAACCTGACTTAATGTCTGGAGCTGACTGAGCAGCTTCAGTGTGGGGACAAAAGTTTCGATCTTTGTAAAATCATGCATTTGTGTAAAAACTTTGACAGCAAAAATGTATATACTTTATTAAAACACTACTGATTATAGAACAGATAGATTAGATATATTGGTTATATAGAAAATAAAACACCTGAAAGAAGAGGATCAGGGTAAAAGAAGATCTCAACTTTGCTGTCCTTGCGTCAGTTTCACTGAGCTGTGAGATGTGCCTTTGTGAGAGTTCAATAAAGAGAAACGGGGAGAAAAGCTGAACTGGATTAGACAGAAATATCCAGAGCCATTTCTAAAAATTCCTCTCATGGTTTAAATTAATGATCAATAACTGATTTGCTTTCAGTTGGAGATTGTGTGTTTTAAACATGAGGAACTCCACAGGGACCATGAGGCAATGTGTTGTAACAGCTGCAGGGAGCATGTGGGACTTTTTCTGTGTCTGCAAAAGTACAGAAACTCCCACAACACCTTACACACCAACTGGACATGTGACTCATTGCTAGTGTGATATGTTCCAAACTAAAAATGAATTAGGTCTTTGATTTCATTAAATGTTAGATTTTAGCTCTTGTTTGAAGTATCGAATATAATTATGTTTTAATTAGTGTATAATTGCTTGTTCCACACAGAGGTTGGCTGTTTTTGACAATCACTGAACGAATGCTTTGCAACGAAGGACCAAGTGGTGGTCTGTAACAGAAACAGCTATGCTTTTCAATTTTCAACCACTTGTTGGAGGGTCTTTGGGGCAATAGATTACATAATGCTCCTTTGTAATTCTAAATAAAAGCAACTGGCGGTTGAGTTAAAATTGGTACCCTCTAAGAATTGATGTTTTTCTTACAAAGTCACACTTTTAGAGGAGTGAGAGGTGACAACACATGCCATTACCTGTCCAATATGGATTTTCTTTCACCATAGGCTTTGTGTCTGATCTTTCTCCCCCCATTTTATTCACTTTTTCAATCCATCACTCTTTTCTGTCTCCCTCTTATACGTCTATCCTTATCTGTACTCCATTCCCACTGCTGTATCTTCGGCCAAGTAGGCCCTTATGAATGTTGCAGAGGGAAGAAAGGGGCTGGAGCACTGCAGGGCGTTAGCTGAAAATTGCCCAATACATCATAAACCCCATCACAGGGTTGACCCATTACATAGGCTGTTATTAGGTTTTCTAGGTTGTGTGTTTGCAGGGGGCATACCATCTGTGTTTGATCTATCATTTTTATCTGTTGCATCTGCTGACTGGGAGTGTTTTCTAAACTAGCTGGGTTAAATCAAACTTGACCAAAAACAGCAGGAGATGCTGTACAGAACTCCTTATATTATAGTATTTTGCAATGTCAAAAAATTCTAGTGAGAATGAACAGCTTGTAAAACCAAACTCCAGAATCTGTCAGTGTAACGCAGTTGTGGAGTGAAAAAAGTAAGAGTGAAAAAAGATGAAACAGCAGGGAGGCCAGTTTGCTCATACACCATGTGGTGGCGCTGTAAGGTGCACAGCGCTGTGCTACAGAATGTTTCTTCTCAAATTTAAGTACAAAACCAAAAGCCAAATTCTTGCACATGCATTGAACTTTATGCACGATGTAAAACTACATTCAGAAGACAACTGATACTGTAAACTCAGTGCATTATATTTACGGCAAAATTCCTAAATCTTTAACTAACATACTATCTGAATAAACCCAATAACCTACAAGACAGAGAAGAAAGAAAAACTGGATTTGGGTTTGAGATAGTTCAAGTGTCAGTGTCAGATGAATAGAGATAGTGAGGCAGAATTTTAAGGACGTGTGACAAAAACTAGAACTTCCATGGTGGCTGTGTGTGTTCATCTGAGCTTGAATGTGTGTAACGAAATTATGAACTGGGAGATTGACTTCACTCCCAGAGCCGCAGAGTGAGGCATCATGGTAGACTGACCACGGATCCTTGGTTCCCGGTCTTGGCTCCTATCTGTCCCTCTCCCTGTTTTCCCATCTCCTTCAGTGTTGCCTGGAGATGCATGAGGAGCTCTGAGTTGCACTAAATGGAAAACAATGACATTCATCTCAAAAGAGAACTTAGTGTCCACACAAAATGGGAGAAATAGAGCAGCAAGTCCAGAGAGGGTGAACAAATTTTGAGATGAATGTGCCATGAATGAATGGAGAGGAAGGAGAGTGCTCTTTTAGACGTTCTGATGTGAGAGTAGTGAAATCTTTCTTTCTCACTGTTACACTAGTTTGTAATGTCTAAAGATGTCAAAGTTTTCAACAGAAACAGAACTGCTTGTGCAATCTCTTTCACTCAGCAGCAAAAGGTGTTTCTGACATTTGGAGTGCATTATTGTTCTCTTTTTGTGGAAAGTTAGAAAAAGAGGTTACGACATTTTTGCTGAAAGCAGTTTTTGAAGCTGTGAAAAAGAGCTGGACAACAAATTCAATGTAGTGATTACAAATCAGAAAAACATGAGACTCCATGAATAATAGTGAAATATGCCTCATACCGTGAAGAAACAGAATTCACCAGGCAAAGATCTAAATTAAGCCCCCATGGCAAGTGACATATCAGTTAATGTCTCAAACTTGTAGTTAAAAAAAAAGTAAAATACATAATATCAAAGATTAATTCAACAATAAATAAACTCCACTCAGTTTTTTCATGGTTTTTTAAGTTTTAATGCTCCCTCAAAAAGACATATATGCTATTCCTCTTTTTAGAGACTTTTAAGGCTGACAATCTTAGTAAAGCTGCTCATCCCTAATAAGTTCAACTAGTTCTACATTACTATCCATGCCACGCTGCCAGGCAGTCGATCTGTGCACCCCGCTGTCACACCCTGTGTAGCCACAGGGCTCAGGGTTAGAAGGCTCCCAGCAGAGTTTTAAGGTGTAGTTATTCTAGGACTCCAACTAAAATTGAATATTAAGCTTGGGACAGACCTGAAAACCGGCTGAAACCCTCTGGACAAATAACAGTCTGGACAAATCATACATAAAATATGATTTTTTTTTTTGAATTTGTACCGATTTTTAGTCTTTGACAGTCAGGAAGGATTTAAAATTTTTTATCTGAAAATATATGCTGGAGAACACACTGGAACACTGGTCAAAATCGACCGGAGGAGACAACCTCGCAAATCTAGTGGCAGCGACAGTGGTCATGTGTTCTCCAGGTGGACGCTAACCAGCTGCTTCCACTGTTAAGGTGAGGTGCAATATTGGCTGGAACAGCCAAACAAGGAGGGAAAGTGAAGGCTTGGGTTAGGATCCCTACAGAATGGGTGTGGGTGATTCAGACTATATTGACAGCAGAAACTGTAGGTGAATAAACTTTGTACTAAGAACTTAAAACTTCACCAGAACTCCTAAATGTTTGCCCCAAAACTAAAGCTTAAACATCCCTCATCTTTCTCTACACCTTCCCCCCAGCTCTCTGTACATCTTTTTAAGCCTCCCTTCATCTTCAGGATCATGGGGTTGTACAACTCTATGTACCCTTCTTAATTTCGTGTCAGTTTCTCTTGATGTAATATGAATGGATAGCATTGTGTCTGGGGGATACAAAGGACCCTGAGAGCCTCTGAAACTATGCACAGTAATGCGTGTGTAATGCAGGGGGATGGAGGTAGGGCAGAAAGAAAAATCAAAGTTTAAAGTTTGGAGCACATATGAGAGAAAGAAAGAGGAAAAAAACAGAATATGCAGGGTGTTAAAGAGAGGGAGGAAGGAAAGAAAGAATGGGATAGCAATAGTGGGAAACATCGTCTGAAATAGATGGGAAGATTCATTGGGAGAAACTTTGAGGCGTCGGTGTGTGAGAGTGAGAGAAAGATGAAGGCAATTCATCTTTCAGACTTTAAAGTAGCCACTCAATCCACTAGAGAGCTCTGGATCTCCTCTTGTGTCTGACTGGCTCCTGTCATCGCCACAGAAAAAGACTATTCAAGTTCAGCAGATATTGGTAACAATTTAAACATGTTGCAGACATGTACATTGAGTCTGACAGGTTTACAGCCAATACATAATGATATCGATAATACCTAGTCTGTTACAGGCACCAGGGATAAAGTCATCAGTATAAAACTGTTTTTTGAACAATAAATCTGTCAGTCAGTCAATCAATCAATCAGGTAATAAATCAAACACTCAGTAAGCCAGCAGGGTCTGGTTAAGTTACTATGTCTGAAGGTCGAGACACTGACTTAACACTAAATGAATTCCTCTCTGGTTTAATCTCCCTACTGTTGCTCGATAAAATCTCTATATTTTTTATTTTGTTTACAATTTATCTCTACAATGACACCTCTACACTGTTAACCAGGTGTGTTTTGAATTAATATTTTTTTATTTTCCATAAAACTCACTGCTTTCCCAGCTTTCATTGATTTAAAAAATAAGCAGATAAATAGTAAAAAAAATAACCCTTCATGTAATCACTTTCATCACCTTGAGATTTGAGAATTCTTCTACCAGCAATGATAAAAAAATCACCCATGGCAAATCAATAGTTCCATTATGAAATGTTTATTCTAGCATGCCTGTCCGTCTCCATGGCGCAGAGGAGAGAAGTTTTACCTGCATGCCTTTTGAGAAGCAAAAAAAAGAGAATGATGGAGGGATGGATGAGAGGGAAAGGGAATTGATCACAAGAAGAGCTAGAAATGAGGGAGCTGAAAAGAGAGAAAGAACTACAGATAGCAGGGATAGTCTCCCTGTGGACCGGCTGCTTGTTTTTACTTCAAGTTCGTCTTGATCTTTGCTGTACTCGTTAGGGGCAGAAACATTGGCAGGCTGTCTTCTTGCTGTAGAGTTTGTTTGCAACTCCTGAGTTAAGGTTAGTTTACATTTCTCACTTGCTGTTGAAAATCTGTGCTTTTCTTGAGATTGAGATAGACACCATGACTGGAATTCACTGTTGCTCTATGCTTAATAAAAGATAAATGCACCAAAACAACAGACAGGTGACGTGATCAGGATTGATCACCTCGTCACAGCACAACGCTCTGCTGGGAAACCTTGGATCCTGACATTAACAGAGATGTTTCTTTGACATCTACCACCAATCTCAAAATTGTTGCAGACTAAGTAAACCCTCTCTTGACAACAGGATTTATTCATGGCAGTGGCCTCTTTCAGCAGGATAATGTGCCCTGTGATGCTGCAAAGGTTTTCATGAAAAGTATGAGGAACATTTTAAAGAAGCCATGGTGTTGACTTTGGCTCCAAATTCCCCAGATCTTAATCCGAAGCAGCATCCATGGGAGGTTCTGAAACAAGAAGTCCAATCCATGGAGGCCTCGCCTCACAACTTTCAGGACTTGAAGGATTTGCTGCTAATGTCTTGGTGCCAAATATCATAGAACAACTCTGCTGGTTAATCTGTCATTCCCTCTCTTTGTTTCTGAACTGGATAAAATAAAACTTCATAATGACCATGTTGGGCCTTTTATTTATCCAATATGACATTTTCTTAAATAGGATTTTAGTGCAAAGCTGGATTACTTTCTTATTTCTAAGCTGCCTTGTAGTGTTTTCATCTGTTGGCTGCAGCTCCTTCCTTCCAGCTCCGTATATTCAGAGAAACCCCTCTGGACTACACTGTGCATTCGGGGAGAGAGCATTAACATTTATATAGAAACATGAGGCCGTTGTTTGACTGACGATAAATGGGGTATTTTCCTAACTCGGTTTCAAATGGAACAATGGGGACGGAACTTGGTAAAACATTGTCCATTGGCACGCAGTAACCCTGGCTAAGAGCTACATACATCAACACAATTGCCTTTATTAGTCTGCCTCTTAGAAATCATTGTTGGGTCGTTTGTATGTGCGGGTCAGCTTGAGGCGAGCCGCTTGAGGTGGGGAGTGTTGCTGTGGGTGTGGTGGTGGTGGTGGCAGAGGGCTGTGTGTATATGTCAAGCCTGCTTAAGAGGCTCTGAGTTAATGGCAGCGGCAATTTCAAAGTCACACATGATAAATACAAGAGGAATGTGAGTAGGAACAAACACAAAATCCCAGAGCAGGGACAATGTTGTAAATCATATGAATAAATCCGCCAGCTGACCACTAGGGAGCACTAATAATCCAAACCCGACATGCCCTCTCTCTCTCTCTCTCCATCTCTCTCTGTCTCTCACTGTTTTCTGTAACCCTCTAACTCTTTTTTTTTTGTCTCTGCATGCTCTCTCTCTCTCTCTCTCTCTTCCTGTTCTTTTCTCTGTTGCCAGCTCTCCCACATTCGCTCTCTCCTGCCCTGCTGTTTCTCTATTGGCTCCATACACACAATGCACACACACATACAGTATGTTGTGCTTTGCCCTGTAATGAATTAATCAGAGCTGGGGCAGCTGTGTATTTGAACAATGCCACCCTAAGAAGTTGGCTGGAGTTTTAAGCATCTGTGTGTGTGTGCGTGTGTGTGTGTGTGTGTGTGTGTGTGTGTGTGTGTGTGTCTCACTAGGGGAAAGTAACTAGCAGCATCTGAAGCAGATATATTGACTTCAGGCTTGTGTGTGTTGCTGTAGAGTTTGTTTTAACAGGAGTTGTTGTATGTGTGTGCAAACAAATGAGTCTGACCTGAAGACCGCTACGATCAGAGGCTACTAGGAAAGAGTTAGCAATACATTATATTGAATTTCCTTGTTTTAATGAACTGTTTTACTGCACTCTAACCCTTCTACCCATCATGTGCAGAAAACTCGAAGCTCATTTGTGCATCACTGCCTTGCATCTCTTTCTTTTGTTTTTATCTTTTGTCCAGGTGTCCTCTTTTCTTGTCCCTGGGTAATGTGACAGAATATATCCTGGCATACTCTGCAATCCTCTAAATACGCAATTCTTTTTCCTTCTTTTCTTTTTAATATCTGTGTTTGCAAGGTATGAACAGCAAATTAGACTCGACCAAGTCATACCCATTCGGCTGCAAAGGCACTCAATAACAAAAGTTTCTTTTTTTTAACACAGAATGTCTTCTTTGTATTTGGCCAAAATATTTGCAGATAAATTGTTATGAGAATTTTTAATCTCTAAGATATTAATATTGTTATCATCCTGAAAAAAACAGTATCCATCAGCTTTGATTCACCTGCAATTTTACTGCTGATAATGATGACAAATTACTTAAATATATGTACAGCACCACAATAGTGTAGTGTAGAATAGTGGTTTAAAGTAGTAGTAATTAGATTCAGCAGCAACTAATAATTGTTTAAAATTTTTTACGAAAAAAATGTTACCATTTATTTCAGTTCAACTTGATGCTCATCGCCAGTGTTTGTCGTTTGGGTCAGTCTGTCAAATAACACTGAAACAGAGGGATCTGCTCATTGTGAGTTCATCATCTTGACTGATTGTGTTTGTTCACACACACTCGGTGAAGAACTTCACTGAAACTGCTGGTCGCTGTTTACTTTCTGGCTGCTCTGCTGTTTACTTTTCAACATGGGACGTCATGAAGCTTGTGCTCAGCTGCCGAATGTCACCACTGAGGGGTTTACTGGTCAGATGCAAATATATGGTTTACACAAAATGCAGTTAGACAGGGAGTAGTGAGGAAAATAAGGGAAACATGATAAATATTTTCTCTTTTTATTGCTCTCATTAGAAAAGAAAATGCTAGTGTTAATACTGAAAGGCTAGCTATACTGTGCAGGCAGACAGTTGCTATATGATGGGTGTAGCAATTGCATGAAGGTGGCTTCTTTTCTGTCCTGCTTTGACCTGAGCCTCCCGACCTTAGCAGTGTATCAGGCTCCTATATCTGATCTCCTCCCTGTGGTTTCTTTGTCGATGGCTGTTCTTTCCTGTATGTTATTGAACTAAACTCCAGGCAAGTGAGGAGGATTCCACAGATAAGCTATCGGGCCCAGGCATCACACTGAGAAACCATCAAGCCATGAAATATGTGTCTGGCTGTGAGTCTGGGTGGCAGTGCTGCATAAGGATTGGGGACTAGTACACACACACACACACACACACACACACACACACCTATACGGGTTTATATGGTTTAGGCGGACATTTTCTCCAAACACACCGG
>JAQMCX010000012.1:17659445-17691556 GCA_029814765.1 Acanthurus leucopareius
CTCCAATAGAAAGGTCTACTTTAATCATCATACTGATGTCATTTTATGCATCAAAAGGTTGAATTTAACATTTATATACTGATTTACAGGAGAAATAAAAAAATCGAGATATATATTGTATATCACGATATAGCCTAAAAATATTGAAATATTGGTTTTAGGCCATATCGTGCAGCCCTACTCTATAATAATTTAATCTGGAATATACACGTCCAAAATCCTGAGGCTTTTCATTTTTCACCTGAAGCTGTTTGTAACCTGCAAAAAATGCTGAAAGAACAAGAGGGTGTAGAATCCATCTGAATGAGAGAGACCTGGAAGGTGGAGTTTGCCAAAGAAAGGATGAACCCTTAAATACATTTTGGTGACCTTGCAATCTTGTCTGCTTGTTCAGTGAAAGATAATCAGTAAAGAAGAGCTTAATGCAGTCGCTCTTGAAAAATCAGTCAATCCAGCCGAGCAGAAGCACAAAATTTCTTGTTAGTGAACCAACCATGTGCCTTTATTCCTTTACCTCTGCTAACATTTAAAATCAGTGCCCCTTGCAAATATGAAATTGTACCCTTAATAAATATTGATGGTGACATAACTTGGTGGAAGCCTAATTTAAGGATTATTTCAAGATCAGATATTGTCTGTTTTCTGCATTGCAGATTTTTTTTTTTTAAACTGTACACTGTCTTCTAGAAAAAGACTTCAACCGGCCTTTTTTATCGGGTCTATCTGGAGGAATATCAGATAATTAAGAGAACTTAGTGCCACTTTGGTAATGAAATGAAAAAAAATGTGTCCCTTATCGAATAATATTTAATAAGAGCTCATATAACAACATCATCAAACCCACAGTGGTCTTAAACATAATAGCTAACTCCCAGCAGTTAACATGCGAGCAGATCAGCTCACTAGCGATAATGCTTGACTGCTCCTGTCACTTTACTCTCACCTTTTCAGGTCTTTTTCTTCTCTCAAGAGTCTCCTGTCTAACTAGTAAACTAACAACAAAACTGTCAAGATAAAACTTCAGTGAGCGCTTCAGCACAATGTCTGCTCATTATCACCTGCCACAAACATGCTGTCAGACCCCCGGAGTGGGAACTTTCACTTTACACTCACTGATGTAGATCTTTCTCATGTAGATTATTTCAAAAGAGAGGAATGCATTTTCATCTTTTGAACATCTGTTTAGAATATATCTCTCGCCACTATTTGTGATGCTCTAGAAATTCAAAAAAAAAAAAAAAAAAGAAAGAAAAGCTTTTTGGATGCATTTCCACTTGAAGAATGTCAATTCTTGTTATTGTGTGCTTTGCGGCAGTGAAAATGGAACATATTCCCTCTTTAAGAGGAGCACAGCCATTTGCAACATTTTGGTAGCTGATAT
The DNA here is from genome assembly GCA_029814765.1 of Acanthurus leucopareius. Classification (NCBI taxonomy): domain Eukaryota; kingdom Metazoa; phylum Chordata; class Actinopteri; order Acanthuriformes; family Acanthuridae; genus Acanthurus; species Acanthurus leucopareius. The sequence continues at coordinate 17,660,827 of JAQMCX010000012.1, forward strand.
CCATCAAAATATGTGCTTGTGAAGATTATACATACTTGCATTGACAGAGTTACATCCATCTCTGTCTCTGTTTGTGTGTTTTGCAATATTTACAACTTCATATCTGACGTGCAGTGAATTGTCTCTTCCCCATCGTCTTTGCCTTTCCAGAGCTAAATTGCCTCCTTCGAGCTCTAGTAGCATTAGCGTGACTTGACAACAGCAGTGACATACATCATTCAGTAAAACCGGTAAAAGGCCCAAAGAAGCCATCAGAGGAGGGAAATCAGATAACAGGCAGAAAACTGCATTCATCATCTTCACCTCTCAGTCACAGCAGATGACACCTGCATTCAGTTTTTGTTGTGGAAAACCATATGGGTTTGAAGATATCAAAGGAGATGAATTTAGACAGAAAAGAGAAGTAAGTTTGTGATTTTTGATAATACTGTTTGGTGGCCTTTGATTAAAGGTCTAGTTTTAAAGCATCATAGAATCTGACATTTTTTTTATACAGCGTAGTTTGTTTTTTAGGCAGACCAGGATTCTCTGTACTGATCTGAAATGGGTTCTTAACAGATTATGAAGTCCTGTTTGAGTAACATTTTCATGGGAACTGTTGACAGAAAGTAAAAGCCAGAGCCTCTTGTACACAAGCCTTTTGTTTAACTTAACATACCTGGTTTTATTGCTAGAAAAAGGGTTGGAAGCTCTCATGTCATCTCCTTAATAACAACCAGATTTGTTGCCAGAACACAGTTGGAAGGTCTTCCATCCTCTTGTTAAAAATGCCTGTAAAATGTCCCGGCACTCAGTAAATTACCTGGTTGAAACTGTCGACCTTGCTGTGGTCTTGAACACTGTTTTCCTGCTTTGCATCAAAGCACAAAGGATATGCAAACTTATTTTCTATTTGAATGCTGGTTGCATTTCTTAACAGTGCTTTCGTCTGTCTATAATTTTGTTTTGAAGCTGATTCTACCTTTGAGCTCCATGTATATTATTCTGAGGAAAAGGTCACCAATTGCCTGCTGAGTTAAATGTAAATTTAAATTCATCTACCATTATGTCACACATGAATTGCAGTTAAAACCTCTGATGATGCTGATGGTAAATACCACTGCAGAGTGTCAATAGGCAAATCAATAAAAGTGAAATATTAGCAGATATGTGACAAGTGGCCCCACAAAAGGTGACTGGTAATTTATAGCACAGGCCCATCAAGATCAGAAAAGTAATGTGACTCATAAAATATGAATTGTCAGAACATAAAGAAGTGCCCTCAGTTTTATGAGCTTTTTTTTTCATTTTAGATTGTTTTTCTTTGATTTCTGCTCTGTTGTCCTTCCATTTTAAAAACTCTTGCCCACATTATTTAATTTTGTTATGTTTTTCGCATTTGGAGCAGAGAAAATTGTAGTTAACAGAGACCAACATCTACTGGCTCTGTGAACCCCCCTCCTTTGGCGGCATCATGCTGGCCGTTTGGTCCTGTGTGAATTACAAAGGTGGCATAAAGAAAGGTCTTTGATGTGATGTTATTTATGATCTTTAAAAAAAAAAAAAGGTTATGGTTTCTCATGTCAATCTCATAGAAAGAGTCTAAACATTTTTAAGATATGTAAAGACACATTTGTCTGTGGTTGTCCTGTTTGGAATGTGTTTCCCAGTACGTGTTTTTGTGAATTTAGTCGATAAATCCAGAAAAAGAGGCATAAATTGGTGCAGTGACATCATTGAATGTATTTTGCTGCTGTTGTGAACCTTTCAGTTTCTATAACAGAGAGCTAACTAAGAGGGTTCTGAACTCAAGGTAAACTTTGCAGACACACATTTGGTAGTGTTTGGATTTTCTTGGTAAATTCCTTCGAGGATCTCTCGGTTTTCTTGGATCATGTGGCCACTGGTTGTTTTGGCTCCTCTGTTATGTGCTGTTAAACATTTGCTGAATTCTGAGATTTTCACAACTCACTCCTGTGCTGTGTACATTTGCGTATTTTCTGTGTACATATCATAGTGTGTTTGTGCATTGTACATATTTGCCTATGTGGCCTTGTGTATCTTCTTTAATGTGTGTGTGAGACAGAGTGTAATTGTATTTTGGAGGTGAGGTGTGTGTCACTGTGAAAGGTAGCGCAGCTCTGTTCCTCTTCACAGATGACTGCCTGTTTGTATTTGTGCCCTGATGAGTTATTGACTGCTGTATTCAAACCTGCACAAGCGGACACATCCGCTTTATGGGAACCTTCCAGGATCCTTGTAATTACAAAACACGCCGGACGACACTGATTGTCTTTGCTCTAATTAAATTATACAGGTCAAATCTGAAGAAAAGGGGCTGTAAACACAAACTGATCTACTTTGTAGTAAACTCAATGCGTTTTAATTTGACTGGTCCTGTTCTGGTGAGGTACATTGTCTTTTTCCTCTGCCTCATCAAGCATTTTTGACTACCTGTCTTCACATCAATAAACTATTAAGAGCAGTTTTTTTTTTTATGCTTTTATTTTCCCATTTTCTCTCTGAGCCTGGAGAAAAGTGACGGATATACGGTTTAAAACCAGCAAGTAGGGGTATAAATGTTAGAGATTTATACACTATACACATACACTTTAGTCAGATTTACAATAACAAATTTTTTTGTTGCTGATATGAGAGCCAAACTAAGAAGCTGTCTTTCCCCCGAACACCTGCAACATGTATAGTTTTCACTGCTAAAACATGGCAGACAAAACATTCAGGCAAGAAATAAATTCATAAAATAAACAACATTGTCGGCAAAATAAAATATATAATTTCAGCAAGTGATGAAGGAAATTTGAACGAAATACAAACCTACTGTTTGCTTTTAGAGACGCAGTGTGTGTGATATCTCCACTCGGCTCTTAAAGCACATTACAGCAGCTGTTTCCTCAGGCTCTTCCCTGCCTGCTCACCTCAGCTGGTGAAAGATTCAGCCTGTCTTTACTCTGTGCCGTCCTGGCACACTGATACTCTCGGCTGGCTTTTTATCTTGTCAGCACACATTCCTCACCTTTTTTCCATCCCTAACTGGCCCGACAAGGGGCTCTGTCCTCCCCACCTCCATGGTACCTTCTTTTTGGGTTGGGATTCCCCCTTTTGTTGTCATCATGGTCATGCTCTGTGGGTGTGACGCTTCCTGTTAGGCCCATGATGTGTTGTGTGCAGCCTTGCTTCTCTTACCTACTTCTTTAGCTGTCTCTCTGTTTTAGGTCCACAGGCATTTATAAGACCATAATGACCAAATATTACTTTGGGTTTGTAGGTCTCTCCTTGTAAGTAGGTGTAAGCAGTTGGAAAATGTAAATATTCATACAAATGAGGAAACAGCATAATAACTATATTCAAATCAAAAAAAGCTAGTTATAAATGCATCGAACTCACACACAAACACATAATTATACTGACAAGGCACTTGAACAGATAGAATAAGGCAAATGTAATTTCTGAATAATGAACATGACAGTCTGACTTATCACAGACCTCTAGATGTATCTTCACAATATTTAATGAAGTCATTCCAGGCAGTTATTATGAGCTTCCCTTCAGCTGAGGGAAAAAAACCTGCAGTGAAAAGTAAACTTGAATATAATACTTGACACATCCCATTTTAAAGTGGAAACGGGATGAAACTGTCTACCTGTGAATATCTAACTGTTGAAGAACGCGTTAATGTGCGGAGACACAGTTTCACTCCTCAACACACCTGCCAAGCAAACAGACTCGACACTAATGGATTGTCAGTGGCACTGAATTGACAAGATAACAGTGTAATGAATTAATCTGCTGGCAGTGATGGCTCCCGTTAAACGCTGGACAAATCTAAACCTGTGCAAAGAGAAAATGAGACTGTCAATATTGTATTTTTTTTTGCACTTTCAGTTTGGTTCCGTTATCATTGTGCAAACAAAAAATACCTGCCCAATAATACACTTAGCAGCAATATAGCACATCAAGGATGTGCATTTCTACACCTGTCAATTAGCTCCTGGTGTCAACAAACTGTTTAGCAGCTGCACATCGTTAGAGTTAGAATTTTAACAATTGCAATCTGTGGTAACACTTAAAAAATGCCGAATATGTGATTCTGTTTCACAAAAGGTGATATTAAGATTTTTCTTCTGAGAAACTTTCAAGTCTTTAAATACCTCAGAGCTGTTTGTGTACAGGTGGGTGAAGATGAAGTGACCTCTTTTCACTTTGTGTTGACTGTGACATCAGCACACAGCTCTGGATTTAGCACAAAGTCTAATAAAGTTCATTTCCCTTGTGTCTGACGTCTGTATCTTTGTGCTCACATATGTGTTAAGCTATTTAAGAGTTAGATTCACTAAACTGAATAAACATGAACCATCTGGACCTTGTGATTTGAAACCAATATCAAGCTGTCACACCTTTGAGGCAGAGAGCTACAAATCAAGTGTAATTAGTCTGTTCAGTCGCTGAAAATATGCTCTTAAAGCCTCACAGAATGATTTAGCCAGTATGCTGAAAGTCATACTTTTTCACTTTCTTTTCCTTGCTGGCATATGAAAAGACTCAGGGGTGTAATTGCAGCAGGATTCGCTTTGAAGATTACACCTGCTTATGCTGAGTTGTCTGAACAGAAACATGTGGATGAGACGATCTTGACAGGGAGACGCGCCACAGCTTTTCTTGGCGGCTACACAGCTATCAACCAACTAGTCAAATTCTGCTGCGGAGATGGAACGAGATTTTTCTTTTTTGGCAGCTCTAAGTGCTTTTGTTGGAGAGCTTCTGACAAATTCAGAGGTACTTAAGCACCACTTTATCCCCACTTTTTAGACATGGTTGTTCCAGCTGCTGCGGAGAGTTCCTGTCTACAACATCATCATCCATTATCTACAGGTTTTTTTCAATAAAACTCTTTCAGAACTCCTTAGATCTTGAAAAGATGAAAAGAGGTGCAGGAAAGTTGTAGTGTATTTCGTACTTAATTTTCTTATTTCACCCTGCAGGAGATAAGAGATCTTAGCTAAAATTTACTATATCCTGCAGTTTGTTCCTGAGCATCTTAGTACTTACAGTGGAAAACAAAAAAGACTGTTAAGAAATGTTTAAAAAATATTTTAGAATAGCTAATTTAGTACGTTGCTTTTAATTCAAATCTTTTTTTTTTCCACATAGTTCATCAAAATGGGCTCACTTTCAAATTAATTCACTGAATCCCATCATTGGGTCTGATTTTACTGTTTGTTTTAATGTAGATGTTTAAGTCATTTTAAGACCTTTTGAACATGTGACACACATTTTCTTTTATTTCCTTCCTTAGTAACACGCACACATGGCAGAAATTCTCCATCCTTACTTAAAAGCTTGAGTAGGTCAAGGTTTTCATTTTTCTGCAGACCTTCTGAGCTTACCTGCATCACCCTGCTCAGACAAACCCTTTGGGGATATCTAAGTGCTACACCTCAGCGGGCCCAAAATGCAATTCTTTTCACAAAATCCATTAGAGGACAGTGCCCTCCCCTGCCTCTCCTCCCCCCCAGCTGTCCACCATTCTGCTGTTGTGCCTTGTTCCTCTGTCAGAGCTGGTAAGATTAGATTTGAAAATGGATTTTCTGTTTTCTTTAACCCTCAACTGGTGCCAAGTGGGTGTTTGCTGTGTCATAGAAGGTAAATAAAAGCTGATTGATAAATGTATGGCCTGACAACTTGTGTGACTAATTAGTTCTGACATGCTCAGCTGATTTCTAATTGCCCCCGTGATTGTTCAGTTTAAGTAACTGTTTAAATCTCTAGTTTTCTTGATCTTCATATTTTTGCCTTTGCTTTTTCTACATCTACCTTAGATTTATTTTTATCTTAAATTGTATCACAGCTTTAACCCCATTATTACCGATTAGCACTTCAGCTTGTTACATTAAGGCAGCTATGTTGGTGTTTCACTAAGCAGTCAAATGTAGTCCCTCATCTTAAGTCCAACAAAGAGGCTGTGTGCAAAGGTTAATACTTATATGACAGCTATGGTAAAAAAAAATACTGGTTAATTGTAGTTAAAGGTCAATCACTTATGTACTTTAAAGTCAAGTCTTTACATTAAAGACTGTAACTATGTTTAGGTAGAAGTAATTGCATGGAACATATCATCTCCTTCCCTGTTAGTCAAAGGCTGTTTAAATCCTACTTAAAACCCCTTATTGGTCCATGTCTTCATATCTTCTCCCTTCCTGTTTTCTCTCTTACTGATCCCTAGAGGCAAGGACAGGGCTACAGCTGGGAGAATGCCACTCTGTCAGCACATCAGCGAAAACATTACTTTCATTAAGCCCCATTATATCTCCACAGACATCCTTGTTAAAATATGATTTGCTAATTCCTTTCAATACTCATTTCCACCCAGCTGTCCCAGCAGGATTAACATGCCATTTATTGGGATGCAGAGGAAAACAAGCTCAAAGTTGATTAGCAAAAGTAAACAAAGAGAGAGAGGGGATGGAGTGTGTGGAGGGGGGGAGGGAGGAAGAGGAAGGTGCAGTCTCTCCTTTGATGATGTATCTACGGCAGCCATGCTGTATGTAGTTGAGCTGTCAATGCATGACAATAAAACACCAATCGCTCTGTTCCCTCTCAAAATAATGACTTTTTTTTTCTCCAAATCAGTGTATGTTCTCAGTCACAGTTCTGCAGAAAAGTGATTAGAATCATTTCATCATTTTAAGATATTGAGGCAAATTGGCAAGCAAGAGAAAGTGAGCCATTCAGAAATGTTTATCTTTCCTCCTGGTGATAAAAGTTGTGTTAAGGCTGTGTATGTGAGGTATGTGGGTGGTGTTTTCTTATGATAATGATTTATGGCACTTGCTAGGAGCTATATCCTAATAAAAGCCAAGAGTGTTTCTCCTACCGAGTAAATAATGTTTTTAGTGTCAGTAAAAAAAACCACCATAGCATATCACATTAAAATGTATGATTTTCTGCTCTAAAAATGATGTTTTCTTAATGTTAACATCTCATTGCAAATCAAAGAAACAGAAAAATTCTCAGAAATTGCAAAACAACTACAAGTCTAAAGCAATGCTAAATGTTCACAATAACATTACATTGGAATTTTAGTTTTTAGAATTTCTCAGTATAATTAAAAAACCTCGACCTACATGTAGAAGAGCTGGAACAATAGGATCACTTTGTTCATCAGGATTCATCCACATGGCCTGATGGATATTATACAACATTTCATTGCAATACACCAGATATTTAGTCTGGACTAAAGCGATGAAAAGAAATGAATTTGTGCATTTAAAAAAAGAGAAATAATACTTATTTGTATTCCTTTTCTAACCTCTAAGCAGCAATTCACAGGAAGCTAAATGACATTTCCCCTAAATTTAAATCATCACTACTCTGCACTTTCTTTCTTTAAAACTGTAGTGGACCAGATTTGTCTATTCTGGGTTTTAGGATGCTTCTTGTGGATCTACCACTTTTCAAGGAGCTCAGTGTGTATGAATTAAACCCAATGTGTCTCCTCTTTCCCGCCTACGAAGCACACAGCAGACTGCTGTGTATAAAGGAGCTCTGTCTCTGGATGGCTGCCTATTGAAGTGGGATAAGCCAGAAGCCTCAGTAGTTCCAAATAGGTTTGGGACAGAGCCACAGCAAAGCACATTTCTATGTTACTGCTATTTTTGAGTTTCAACATAAACTAAAAGATATTTGTTCCATGGGACTATTTTGTATCATATGCAGAAAACGTAGTATTTTATTTTTTCTCAGGGAAAAATCAAATCAAAGACATTCCTGTTGAAAAAAAATAGTGCATTGGTTTGTTTTAGTAACATTTATTATGAGGCTATAGATAATACCCTTACATAATATTCTAACACAGCCATTATCTGTAAAAATGTTGACGTAAACCCCTATTATACACTTCAAATCTTCTAAAAACAGTCGTAATATTTGATCAAATACTTAACAAAATCAGTAATATTAGTCGCTCAGAATTTTTGCCAGTTATTTACAAATTAAAAGGAGGAAGATAGAATTTCTCTAAACTTGTCGTACAAGGTTTCTGTCATTTGCTTTAAGCAGTTAAGAAGTTATGAGTAGCTGTGAGTGGGATATATAGTAGCTTAAATCGTTTTAAAAAGTTTTTTAGAAGACAGCAAAAACCTCAGCAACAGTCAAGAAGTGATAAGTCTGGTGCAAACAGTTACAGCTTATTGACAGAGATCGAGAGATCTCGTTTTGTTTGAATCAGCAGTTGACTGAGCCCGTATAGACTGACAGACTAGAGCCAGAAGGAAAACTAAACATCAAAAAAGTGTTTAAACGTTGGTGCAACAACTTGTTAGCTTAGAAAAAATGAACAAACACAGTCAATAACTATGAATCTTTGAACTAAACTGAAAAACAAAAAAAATATAAATCAGCAAATTATTAATATTATGAATCCCACTTCCTGTCTTCATCTCTCTAACCATTATGGTTACAGAAAGCACCATAATGTTCTGAATAGTAAAGACTCATAATGTTAAAATGTGTGTGATTTGTGGCCTTTATAGGAATGTTTGTTGTAGTTTATTAGTGTATCCTCGCACATATAAATGGGCAATAGAGGCTTATTTACACTATATTTAAACTGTGTCACTTAGATATCGTCCCTCTTGCTGTTGCCATAGTGGAAATCATTTGTTGTGCGGCTGTGACGGATAGTAGATGCAATTTAGTTTGCAATTATTGTAAATAGTTCCTGACAGCAACATTAGATAAATGCCTGAAAAGTAAATGCAATGTTTTCATCATAACCCCACATCAGCTCTAAGTACTGAAATATGCAGCTTAATCGTCTGTGCCACTGTGAAACAGAATCAAGGTGCTGGATTTGACAAACAACCCCTCAGCCTCTGGTGCTAAGAGGAAATAAGAGCTCGCCTTTTTTTTTTCCTCTCTCTGATTTAACAGCTGTTGCTTCGCCTCGCCTCTGAAGACAGATATAAAGATAAACATAACATTGTATACCACTGGTTTTGGAAAAACTGATGTTATCATGCAGGGAAGAGGGATTGTAGTCTCAGTGGTTGCACAGGTTCATTGGTGCAAATGTAATCCATGTTCCCATCAGTGGGCTCCAGGGCCCAGCGTGAGGGGGCTGGTCCCCTCCCTGCTGCTGCTGCTGCTGAATGATTTCATACTGAACTGAAGTGTTGTATGTGCTCACATGGAGATGCACACAATAGCACAAGGCAACATATCAATTATCTCTGTCCAGCTCTGGAGTATTAGAGGCAGGGGATGTGAAAAAGATTAAGGGAGGAGTTTGTGCATTTGGTTGGTGTCCAGCAGAGGGACAAACATAAAAAGCTGCACCTTTCTAAACAAAGATGGACCAGAATACTTGATATGAAGCCTTGATATATTCTGAAATAAAGCTGAGGTGATTTTTTTTTTAAATTTAGGGGACCATTGGTCTTTGTTTTGACTGTACTTTTTATTTGACCTGCTTAGGGACTGATGTTAAAGCTTTGCATGTATGAGGGTTTTTGGGCTTTACAGCAGGATTACCATCCTGTGACAACAGCTTATGAGTGTGAGGGTGGCTTATCGATTTCAGTCACTGATGATGGATATCAGTCATGTTGACTTGACAGGTATGCAATGGCCAGTTGTCTCAGTCATTAATTTATTAAAAATGTCCCAAAACAGAAAAAGTACAGCAGAACTGTCATTTTGGAATGTAATGCCTTTGAAACAGCTCACACAAAAAACATGAACTTATATCTTAGTCAGATGTAGAAGATGCAGATTTCTTCCTCTAGTTACGAGTCACAGGGCTGCAACTTGATTTTTTTATGTATTTTTTGAACATTATTCAGTTTTTTTTCACTCCACTCCCATGAATGATGTATGTACAGCACATTAGTGACCGAACACACCTTGATTTCTGACACTCTCTTCATCATAACCATCATCACATCGAGCACTAATACCTATGGTTATTACTTGCATGTCTGCTGTAATGGTAGTGATTTAGTCTCACAGTGTCACATCAGTCGTAAACACACACCGACCGCTGTGGACTTCCCCATGACGTTTCATATTTATGGCTGTTGTTATTTTTTACTTTGGCTTTAACGGCTGACATGTTCCTGACAAATTTCTGTCAGAAGAAAACTGGTTTCTCCAAGCTGCTGTGATGAAGGCATCACTGCTGTGTCTCTTATTAATGGTCCGGCCTCATCACAGCAGAAACCAACAGAAACTGCCTCCAACATTCTGATACGTCGAAAGTTATTTGTCTGCTACGATGAAATATACATTCATCACAGACTCCTGAGAGAATTTATCTGTTTTTCTGATTCGGTGCATATCAGAAGTAAAACCAGTCCTGCTTACTTTAAGTCCTGGATAATATGAACCAATTACAAACTAAATGTGACTATTTAAGGGTTTTTTGTCACTTAAGGTGCTTTTTTTTCATAATATTATTTTATTGCATGCAACAAACCATTGAACAGACAGTTGCTTTTTTCTTCTGAAGGGTGACAACTACAAAACAAACCCAATAAAGCAGCAACATTTTCAAAGATGACAAACAGCAGCAGTGGGAGCACAAGCTGGAGAGTGTTATGGATATGATAATGTGTTTAGAACGAAACAGTTTATTGGATTGGATTGTCTGGACATTTGCTGCTGTAACAGGATCTTTTTAGTCTGGATGTTATCGATCTGTGGATCACTGTGTAGCTTCATCTGTTTGCTGAAACCTTATCTTTGTTCCAGATGTGACAGAGGCGTTAATTGCGTCAGGTTTGTCAGGTCAAGAACAAAAAATGTTGACTGGCCTGATATCTGCATTCACTTTTGTCCAAACATCAACAGCAAGAGGATTCATTATTGTTGTTATGCTGCCATATGGCTGTTTCCATGTGTGATGCTGGTGGTTGTGATTGGCTGAAGATGTCTTATTGTTACAGCAGGTGAAAACATCAACATGAAAGCTTCTTTCTCTAGCATTTTTTTTTCACTTTTGTGGCCTGGAATTCCAATATAGACTTACTGTATACTGAATACTGTACAAGTGCATTTTGACAATAATTCAAATCAATACAGATGCATCAACGCCCGCTGATGCTGACATTTCTTGTAACGTCTGTGCTCTGATCACTGTGGTTTTGCACAGGAATGTTGTTTCATTCATGTACAGCAGGGGACAGTACTGCAGGTTTCCACGTCTTTCAATTTTGATGTATGGAGGGGTGTTCTGGTTTTGAGGAAACCACCATCTGCATCTGTGCTTTATCTCGTTCAGTCATCTCATAGCTGTCAACCAGACAAAAATATCTCCACCGGTGCCACAACCGGATGGATTCCCCTGAAATTCAGTACAGATATGGTGCCTTGTGGTTGAATCCCACTCACTTTGGTGAATTTTCCTTCAGCCTAACAGTTGTTCATAGTTTTGCATTAACCAAGTGAAGTATCTCAGCATCCACCAGATGGATTTGCACATAATTTGGAACAAAAATGCATCATTAAATATCTTTATTTGTTCCATATATACACCAGTCCAGTGCTCTTTAAGTCTTGTGCTAATTACCAAATATTAGCAAGCATGCCAACATGCTGAAGTGGGATGATAAAAGTGATGGATTTTTTATGTGTGATGTTTTTAGTTGTCTTTTGAGGAAAACCAAATCCTTTAAGATTTTCACACATTGTGCCAAAGAACATCTTGTCTGTCTTTAAGTGCTTCAGTCTTTTAGATAAACTGTAAAAGTATCTGTTAATTTCACGTTTTCTGTGCAGAAAGAGACATGTTCATCCACTACAACCAAACAGCAGCAGTCTGATGATGATCAGTGCTGCGAGTGAACAGCAAAGTCTGTCTGAGTGGTTTGATTCTTGGCTAATACCAAGACAATTTCTGCTTTGGGGAACATAAGCATCTTAGAGCTTCCTTATTTAACCAAGACCAAAGCCTTTTCATATTAGTTGCCCAACGCTAATCCAAACATTAATCCTGCTTTAACCAAAAATGTTTACTTGCCTAAATTTCACTGAGTTGTTTTCTATTTAAGCGCCAAACAAGTGACAGTGACACATCCAGTTTTGGCTGTTAGCAGTTTTAAAGATGGAGTAATTTAATTATCACTCAGGTTTTCATTACACCAAAATCCCTCAGAGAGTTTCTGTTTGTTTATTGGTATTTATAACAGTTGTGGTAACACATTACAACAGTCAGCAATTTACTGTGTAATTTTGTTTATGAGTCAGGTACAGAAAAAAATAGCCATGTGAATTCAGTAAAATAAATCCAGACCACATGAAACAAAGAAGAATTAATTATAAACTAATAATATTAATAACTATAAGTATTGCTGTGAACTGCCACATTGCGGCTGTGTGTTTTTTGAGGTCTTTTTTGGAGAATGTGATTAAATACTGTGATTACAGGCTCATTAAATACTTAAAGAGGGGCTCCAACTTGTGTTTATTTCCTCAATTAATCTACCAGTCATTACGTTTTTTCTAAAGCTCAAGTTAATGTCTTTTTTGGACCAAAACAAAAAAGATAATCAAGACAAAAAAACCCAGAAAATATCCTCACATCTGAGAAGTTTAATCATTAACCTTTTGGAGGTCAAATTTGTTAAGATGATGAAACATCTTGAAAAAAATGGGTGCGTCTCTGCTGAAGCTAAGCTGGTTTGGCTGCATTCACACTTTCATGTGGACCATGTTTATGAAAGGCATGAAGGAAGAAACATAAAGCAGAACTCCACTATGAATGTAGCTCGTTTTTCGGTCTGTTTTACCCTGATCTTTATGATATTTCCCTTTAGACCAGATTGTAGTATCTTTGTCTGTGTTAGATTGATGTTGTAGAAACAAGCCTCCGTAGGTTGTTACTTATAAAATATTTATCCGACTTGAACTCTTTCTTGTATTTACGTGACTTTTATACAGTTGCTGTCAGAAAATATAGGAATCAAATTTGACATGTGTGCCACCAGAGTATGTAAAAAAAAGCCCACCTTAGTGAGTAATATTTGACCCAGGTCTGCTCTTTCAGCGGCTTGTTTCTGGAGGTTAGCGACCTTGTTAGAGTGAGATTGAACCAAATGAGCCTGCTGAGGCGTTTGAGCCTCACTGGCCCTCACATGCTGGTGAGGACGCACCAGGCTTCTTCTCTGGGTTTTGACTCTGTTTGGCTCAAGTGACAGTGATGTTTAACTGCAGTGCAGTCACTAAGTCAGAATGGGCTTCATACCACTGAGTGATTCTTTGATTTGTGGCTTTTGCTTGGTGTGTTTGTTTTTGTAGTATTTACTCTAAACTCTTTCTGTATCTGAACATACAGAAAGTAAATAGATGTAAATAAACTAATTCACTTAGAGAATAAACATCCCTTCCATACTGCATCGTGATTTGCTATTTTAAGGCTGATTTAGTTCAAATTACTGTCTTTTGGATAGACATGAAATGAATCAAAATGATTTAATTACTGTTTTTCCATCTTAGAGCATTTCAAGGCAGTGATGCCACATATAAACATTGTTTTTCCAAGTTATATGTCACTTATGTCTAAATCCCCAATTTAAATCAATGATGTTTTTAAAAATAGATAGAAAATATATGTTTATGATAGGCTGGCAGGTGTTCTCTCTAAACAATGTTTATATCTATTTTCATCGTTTATCACAATGCTTTTAAGATATTTCTAGGCAACATTTTACAGCCTTACTGCCTCATAAAAAAATGTAAGCAAATCTGTTTCTAGGTTATTTACAATCATTTACTATTTAATCAGTAATATTGGTCTCGTGTAGTCACGCAAACATGAATAATCCCATTTAAACTTGGTAGTTTGATGCATCTTGATGGATCTAAGATTAACTATCTTAGATCCATCAAGATGCATGCTTGGTTTTTTTCAAGCCGTTTCAGGTCCAGTATGAACCATCCTGTGGACCAGAGGAAGGGCGACTGTTTTTTCTGTAGCCTGGGAATCTGGTCAGTGAAGAGACACACGCAGCATGAGGCTTGGTGTGAACATGAGTGTCTTAAACCTCATCTGGACTTTAATGAGACACTTGTCACAAGTGCAAATGACTTTGGGTTTTGTGACTTTGAAATAGCATTTTAAACAAAGTGTTTTCATAATAATAATGGGAAGAAAAGCTGTAACCAGTATTTACTAAATATGATTAACAGAAACAGGAGTGACAAGATGTTTGTTGCGTTTTTGTTGGCCAATATTGGTGTCAGATTGTAAAATAAGTTTATTTGTGTCGATTATGACGTGGATATGATAACTCGTAGAGCGAATGTGTTGTGGTCTCATTTTTCCACAAATGGTTCAGTAAGCTTTGCAGACTGGATGAATGCTGCTGTCTCTCTGCCTCCATTCTGTAGTGATTTATAGGAAATTGAAGCAGGCGTGAACAGGATGTTTATTGTCTGTGTGATCAGATTCTGCTACCTCACCGATGTTTGGCTCCAGGAAGTCTTTTATTCTCTATTTCACCTCTTTTCTGTCACTCTGACACTGATGGAGAGAGTATTGACAGCGTCCCTCTGTAAAGCAGTGTTGTAAGTAATGGTCATAGATTGTCGGGCGCGTGTTGAACACAAAAAGACAATATACAGGAGTGAAGGCCAGCTCGATTCTAGCTCATCAGTGGACTGAAAACAAAAATGACTGTGGCTACAGCTCTGACAGGAGGGGACCAATGTCACATCGCTGACAGGTTTTCAACTAAAAGATCTATAAATTTTTTCACAAGCTAAAATTGTTGCTCTGTCCAAACCTTGTCAGCTGTTAGCAGCACTTTGAAGGTGGATTGTTGAGCGCTCGCTGTGTGTATTTGGAAGTCTAGATTGAAAAATGTGATTGTATAGTTATATGGCGTGTTGGACTAAAACTGATTTTCTAGACATTTTGTTTAAAAAAAGCCAAAAAATTCTAAGAAAATTACAAAATTCCCAAAGCCAAAGGTAATGTCTTCCAGTGTGTTTTTCTAAAATTGACCAATATTTCAGCTCTATTTTCATATTTATTGCCCTTGTGTCAGAGAGTTAACATTTAAATAACTGATGGTAATTGTGCTGAAAAGATAGTCGCTCAGTTAATTGACTGAGCATTGAAGGTGTATCATGTTAGGTCACCTGTTGATTTAATACTGCAAACAAACAGGAGGCGGCACTATCATCAGAGTAACCACTAACTTTTGTGAACTGTAGCTGCAGTTTGTTACAATTAATGAATTGAGACACTTCAAATTGATTTTTACAATATATTTAATTTGATTTTTTCTTACAAAACAATTCCCTCATAAACCAGAACACACAAAATGCATAAAGAAAACTGTACAGTCAGTTTTGTCATGTCTGAACGTGTTCTAACATGAACAATGTTATCTACAACAGTGGTTGCTATCAATGTCTATCACACCAAGCGGTTCAGCTCTGCAGCCCCTTACTTTGAGGGTTAAAGGAGAGGTACGGAGATAGTCATGTGACACTGAAGGTAGATCCAAACAAAACAACATGAGCTAGCCAATAACGAAGTCATATCAGCAAGCGCAGGTGCGGTCTCTTTGTTCTTGCTCTCCTTGGCTCTAGTAGCAATGTCATACTGCTGAATCGACCTTAAGGGATAAGCTGACAGACGTGACGATGAGAGGGCAGAAAAGTGACTTTTTCACAAGCAACTGTAAACCGTAATGTGACTGTGAGAGATCACTGAGAGGTCACTGATAATCATGTTTTCATTACATGCATGTCTTGGACAGATTACTCATTTAGAGCCATTGGGGAGTGACTTTGGATGGGATAGTGACTTCAGGAAGCATCAGAGCCGGAATATTATAACAGTAAGATATTATCATTTTTCCATTGACACAGTGTGAAAACTGGGCTACCGATTTGACAAATGTCCATCCAATAAACATAAATACATGTCAGGTATTATATTTCTCTCCTCAGTGCAACAGTGGTCTAAGAAACATTATCATCATTAATTCATTGCCTTCGAAAAGCTCGTCAAAGAGGCTTTCATACCAGAATGGGTTTTCATGGTAGATTAGCAGCAAATACCTAAATCACAAACAAGAACGACAAATCTGCTTCAATCCTGCCTTTATGTTTTTCTTTTCTTCGACAGCTTGGTTTCTACCCTACACATTGCACTGCACTGGGCAGTTACAGGCACAACTACTTATTAGGAGAGGATTATTAATATTTAACTTGGGCAACTGTTTGTTTGTTTGGGGGAAATAAAACGAAAACATGAGCAGATATATTCCAGTCACAGACTTCAGCTGGATTTACAGTTGTACTCTTCTCTTCCAGAACTCCAACAGACTTTTGTGTAACTTAAAGTTGGACTTTGACATCTTGGTCTGTGGATGGCTGTCACAGAGAAATATTAGTTTATTCTGTTTGACACGCCAAAAAAAAGGTCAGCAACTGCAAAATCCTAAAGGCTGTGAGTATTTGTGCCGTGATTACATAGTGTGTATGTACAAGTGAGCTGCTGGTCACAACTGTAGCTCAATATGTTTTTGCCTCCTCTTTGAATGCTGGGATTGAGTGGTGCTTCTTTTTCTGTAGTCTACTATTGGTAGTTGATTAATTAGCAAGTTAAATGTTTTTTGTCCTGGAATATTTCTTGGTAAACACTTTTGGTCATAAATGTTTTGTGCTGGCTAAAAAGATCAATTCAAAAACAGTTTTAAGTGGATCGATTGTGTTGAGAAGCTTTTAATTTTGAGCTTGATGTCGATAAAAAAGGATCCTTTATTGCATTTTTAAGGAGATTACAATTTTTACCTGCTATAAGAATTGGAATACTGAGCTCCGGATTTGTATCACAATGTATAATGATAAAACATCCTTGACAGCCAAATATTTCAGGACATTCATTATTTAGCTGTTGGTTTGAGGCTGGGAGATTTAGAGAAAGGCTTTGCAGCATTAATAGAAAATAAGAAAGAAAAAGCTGTCACCCCCAGAACTGGTGCCTCTTTGCAGCCCAATATCTAAGAGCTATCTGGTGTGTCGTCGAAGCTTCACACCTCAGCACTACTGTCATGAGGCAGGAATGTTTAAGAGACTCTATGATTCCTGTGATATTTTTAATAACATTATTACAAATGCAGAGATCCAGCGATGCTATCTTGCTGCTAATGGATTATCATTATGATGATTAGTGCAAATGGCTAAAGCACATTACAGAAAGGGTGAAGCAGTTCAACCACAGAGAGAAAATATCAGCTACTTTGACAGACGAAGAGTTGCTGGTGTTGGTTCGGTCACTGCCTCGACAGATAATACCGTGTCCTTTCAGAAGTAGGCGTACATAGTTTTATTAATCATAATGATAAAGAAACCTGCACAATTACCGTCATTTAAGTAATTTAACAATCAACACATAGATTTTCCTGGAAACAGGGAAAGTGTTTAAAATTGTATTGCTGTTTGAAAAAAAATGTATCCCTACTTTTGAAACAGGCTGCTTGGTTTTAAGATGCAGCATATTTGTTTTGTTTTTTTCCGTGCATATGTATTGGTAGACAGAAACTATGAAAAATATATTTTCTTTGTGTTACAGTCCTAGAAGTAAAACTGAATAATTACCACCTGGCTGGTCTAGTCTACCTGCCTTGCAGTTCTTGATGCATGTCTCTCTGGGAGGATGTACAAATGCTCACAGCCGGTCAGATAGCGGAGTTGATGCCACTTTTGGCACGGCCTCAGCATGTGGGTCAGCGTAAACTGGAGTCATTACCCTGAGGGAATCTGCTAAGTGTCATTTTCAGGCTCCACAGCACAGAGTAGCGCTGCAGGTACAGAATAAATGTGAGAGACGGCGGGGGGACAGATTATACCATTGCAACAGACCACAAGATGTACTGCTCATTTCTGGTTAGGCTCCCTCCGCGAGCCAAACATCCATTGTGGACAGCTAATGGACCAATCGGGCTCTTTGGATAGACAGTGTAAATAGAGGGTATTACACATGTGCATAAAGCCAACCTCTGCCGGCATGAGGAGAATGAAAGCTCTCAGAGGGAGGATACAGTACAATACCATGACAAAGGCGATAAACAGATGGGCTGGTAGCTTTTAAAGGACTTAGAACACACATACACTAAAGGCAGACAGGACAGACGGACTGTGGTGATTATATGCAGCACTGGTGAAAACGACAAACATCGTAAAGATAAACAAAATCAGAAAGCTTTTTACTCTAAAAAAAGTGAGCATTGTGCATAGTTCATAGTTCGTTAATAACCCTCTTCAGGTACCTATTTGCTGTGATAACATGGAAGGAAGTGCAATAATGTACAATTCTGTATAGTTAAGTGCACATAGATCACTGTTGCACTGAACAGCATTGACACTTTCTCCCAATGAAAATATCACAACAGGGTTTCTTAATGTTTTCTCAATAACTCTATTTTTAAGTGTACTTTTGTTACAATAAACCCAGGCATGTATCCCTCAGGCTCAGTCCCAGGGTTGAGTCCACAACTTATGGTCACATAAATCTGTATTATAAGTAATTTGGCCTGATCTTTGCTTTTCCTTTTTTTCCATGTATCTTTCCCTCCCTCTTCATTTTTCTCTCCCTAATCCTTTGTCTCTTGCTGCTTTCTTTTTTTTTTTTTCTGTTTTACTCATACCTCGCCCACCCAGACAACTGTGTTCCCACTCTTGATGTCTGACACCTCGCAATGCGGCGTTCTCTGTTTGCCGTTCAGGATAAAGAGGGACTCGGCCGACGGCGTCACCAGGTACTGTCCGAACAACCCGCTGGAGACCACCACTCTGTTGGGGCCTCCCCAGGGCCAAGCCTGAGGGGCCAGGGGCTCCTTGAGGCTCCGGAGAACCTCAGTGCGGCCCGAGGACAGATCGGCAAATAGCAGGTCCGTGCCTGAGCCTGAGGTGGCCACAACCACATGCTGGTTGGACTCTGTGAAGGAAGGCTGGAAAGCCAGGTCAGAGACAGCTATGGGCTCGTCCAGTTCCTGGTTCAGACCCAGTTCCCCCTGGAACGACACTGTCTGTACAATCATCTTTGAGCCCTGCGGGTCAGGTGTCACAATATAGCGGCCGTCCGGTGACACAAAAGGCTGCCCTGTGACATTCAGGTTAGGACCAATCACTGCGTCCGTCACGCTGTCGATGAGGAGCTGGGTTGGGGCTTGCAGGTGGCTTTTGCTCTGGCATTGGATGAAGTAGAAGCCGCTCAGATGTGTGTAGGCCATGCTGACTGGTATGCAGCTGTAGTTCTTCAGACTGATGGTCTTGACGCGGTGGAAGGTCTCCAGGTCAATCTTGTGGACGGCAGGTTCATTTTTGAGGAATACAAAAGCAAACCTGAATCGACAAAGATCAAAGGAAAGGTTAATAGCCTTTCTTGATTTGGGAGGGCAGTGATTAACACGCATTGAGTTTCTCATTAGGATTCTCATTTGATCTTTTCTCTCTTTCTTCAAGACAACTGTGATGAGTGAGCAATGAGGTCACTTGTGTTTTAGCATTTTTTAGTTTTTTGTGTGTGTAGTTTTACCTCACGTGAGTGATGATGAGGTTGGTTGGAGGAATGAAAAAGTCGTTGACCCTCTGGAAAGTTGTGCGGATGGCATGATGTACTTCTCCCACACTGGCTTGAGGAATTACCTGTAGACAAATGACATAGAATGGCATGAATATAAATCACCAACACAAAGATTAAAAAAAATACCAAAGCCGTAAAATTTTACAGTCTTGTGGCAACTGTAAAGAATAAAGATGAAAAAAGCTAAAAGAACTTTCTCTTTTTGCAGATAAATATGAAAATCTTTCATAAAATCTTGGCAATTTGGAGTTTTACGGCAGAGATTAATAAAATATAAACTCAAATCACAAAAATCAAACACTAACCCTTTCATTCTCTCAAAAAAATTGTACTTGGAAGTTAATCTGCTTTTACAAAAGCAAAACTATCATTGCTATCAAACCAGTAAACAGCAGGTCTTCCCATTATTTGTACATTGTTAGAACCACTTCAGACTGAGGTTCAGTGTAGAGCTCGAGTGGACCAATTAGTCAGCCAGGCTGACATTTATCCCAGATGAAGCAGTATTGATGAATGTGCCAATAAGTAACAAGACACTGCAGTGCACAAATGTTAATTAAATGCTAACTTAGAAACGGTATTTCAATTATAGTGTTTTGACAGAAAACAACACTAAAAAAGTTCCAAGTGTGACAACTCAAATTCTTTATTAAATCTTTATTAAATAAAAAAAAATATTAAAAAATTGGTGCTTATGTTAAAAAAATTCTTCAGACTCATTAAATCCTCAATTCTCAAAATCAGTTCAGCCTCATAAATCTCAGTTGAGTTACAGTTTAGTGACCTGCTCAAAGGTGCTGAAGAAGAATCAATCTGACTGTTGTTATGGTTAAACCTGTGACCTTCTGGCTTCATCAGAATGCTGCTAGTTTCTGTAATTGAAATAAACGCTCATATATCTCTGTTCTTAACAGCCGGAGCTTGTCCAGGTGACATGCTCATACATCGTGGAACAGATTAACATCTATAGTTTATGACTTGAGCTGATGAAACATGGTCCCACCTCCGTTCTGATAAAGCATCTTATTCAGTAATGGTTGTCTGAGAAGCACACACCTCTCTAATCCGTCATGTCACACCTGACACTGAATCAGCATGTTTGTAAAGTACATGGAAGAGTGCATACACTTTTGATGCACAGCCTTATCTGTGACATATGCTCCATCATGCATGCCTGCATGATCAGGTCACAGCCAAGGACGACTGAGGAGACTTTATGAGACCTATACATGTTAGACTGTGCATTTATTATTTATGAGAACAACCAGTCAACTTCACTCTTAAATCCTGCTTCAAAAGTAAAACCAACTTTGTATTCTTGCAGAAACTTAGCTCATTGTAGCGGCTCTAGGTTTAGAAGCCAAGGTAAATGTTGCTAGAGAGCATATAGGATATTGTTTTAAAAAGGAAAGAACTGAGCGTAACATCTTCTTTGATGTCTACGCCTGCACCGCCGCAGCTGAACCTCTACCTGATGCCCAGTGGGGGGGCCAGACTCCACACTCCTTCCTCAGAACTGTCAAACGCAAGGAAATAAAAATAGCAGTTTAAGTTGCCAAGTTGTTCCTTGTGCTCCACTGCTGCAATACTCCTCAAAGCTCTCTCTCTCTCTCTCTCGATCCTCCTCACTATCTCCATCCATCTTTAACAAAACAGATCTGTCAGTTTCTCGCTGCTTGCGAGACGTAAAAAGAATCCTCATTAAAAAAAAGTCATTACAGCAGTTGCAGAATACAATGACAGGAGTTAATGAGGTTCTATGTAGTATCACTCATGTATTATTAGGCAGCTGCTGTGGTCTCCAGGGCTGCAGGTGCTCTCAACTTAATGCCACTAGCTTCCCTTTGTCATTGCTCATCCTTGGATTTCATATCCACACACTCAGCAACGAGGCCCAATTGAGTTTTACTTTGCCCCTGCCTCACTGGCTGCCCTAATACCTGAGGGGGATTTCGTTCTGAG
Source organism: Acanthurus leucopareius (assembly GCA_029814765.1). Lineage (NCBI taxonomy): Eukaryota > Metazoa > Chordata > Actinopteri > Acanthuriformes > Acanthuridae > Acanthurus > Acanthurus leucopareius. Next base: position 17,682,383 of record JAQMCX010000012.1, read on the forward strand.
TAGTTTCTTTCAACAACACTCACTCTCCAGCAATTCTGAGTAGCCATATTTTTTTTTTCTTACCCCTCTTCTTATGTTACTATAGTAAATCCTCAAATAAATGCTCTAGTGTATTTGTTTCATTTGGGGAATTCAATAAATCTCATAAGGCATTTTAATATAACCCTGCAAGTCACACGATTACAGATATTGTTTTTATATACTGACAGAATAACTCATCTTGTTGCTCCTGGGGGGCAATAAAAGCAGATTATGGATTTCATAGAAGACTCACAGGCTTCTTGCTTAAGATAAATGCAGAACTTAAGAACAAAATTAATTATATTACATTTCCAAATGCATAAGAAACATAGAAAGAAGGAGAAACATGTTTGCTAATATACAGATCAGATGTTCATTCCAAACTAATTTTATCTGTTTTGATGTCACACAATCCTCCACATGCAAATCGCAAATGTATCTTGTTTTCTCGTGATTGAGTTTATTTACTAAGTGGCTTGTTATTTAAGTACATTTTAATGTAAAGACTTACAAGCTTTTACTGTAAAAGATGGAGATGATTCTGCTCACCTGAAATCATCATAACAGTTCCTAGAATTTAAAATAATAATGAACCTTAAATATACAACTGAAAAACCTTATACAGAGACAAATTAGGAAAAACAATGGGAAATACTGCATCCTTGTGTGTATATGTGTGTGTAAGTGATGTGTGTGTGCAGAAAGAACAACAAAGTGCCTATGAGTTTAATGTCTTCTTGGCACGTATGCACAGACTGGACTGACAGTCTGAAAGGCCATGTCTCTCTCTGCCCGGCAGTGATTCCTCCATTTGTCTTCTTTAATGAATTGACAATCACACTCCCTCTGATGTTTACACTGAGATATTGAGCCGTTCTAAAACTCAGCTGCTTAAATATGCCACACACACTGAGCTGAACGTACATCTACAACCATTCACAAAAAGCATATATACACATCACAGGCGCACAAATTAACATGGACTAACACAGAGACACACTCATACACATGTATGATCCGCTGAAGCAAAGCCGAGCCTCTGTGACAGGCTGCTGCTGAACAGGTCAATTACCTTGAGTCCAAATGAAAATGACATTATCAGACCATTTATTTGTGGTGTGAGCCACGTGGACTCCAATCCATTATGCAGTTTCCCTGCAATAGCATTTTTGAGTGATTCATGCCCTGCTCTCTAATTATTCATTATTCCTGAATGACTGCAGAGAGAGGGAGTGAATAAAATGAAAAAAACACAGAAATCCTAGCACTGCAGTTCAGGCAGCAGCTACAAAAAGAGAAGAAACATTAACAAAACTGCTTTCTGCACTCTGTTGTAAATTTTTTGAGAAAGCATTTTTTTTTTTCTGTAATGAAAAAAATCTTTTTATAGAAATTTCTGCCTCATTTTAGACAACAAACTCACAGAAGATGAAAAACAACTTTTACATAAACACAGTGAGTGTGCATCTTAACTAAGATGACTACACAGAAACAAATCCCCTGCTAGTACACCTACATATGATCAAGGTGCGAAATTGGAGAACAGGACTTGAATGCGCTCACACATGCAGTTTGTTTGGCCATGCAGATAGTAAATCAGTGGAAAACTGTTAAAACCCACACGCACATGGCTGTCTTTTACTACTTTTTGTTGCCAGATTATAGTAGCACCTTAAGATCCAAAACAATTTGCCATCACGGTTAAAGTTTCTTTTAAAACAATCGAAAAATAATGCAACCATTATTGCAATTATTGTGTTAGTTGTAGAACCACTTGAAGAAAGAGACTTAGATGCTATAAACAGCTCCAAATTTGATTCACAATCAAATGTTTGAGAGGTGCATCACTACCCTGCCATCTAAATAATGAATTGATTTTAAAACCCAGTTGTTGGGTTCCAATAACATAAATTAAATTATAGAGTTTAGTCTGGAGCTACTCTATATGTAAAGTGTCCTGAGACAACTTATGTCCTGATTTGGTGCGGTATAAATAAAATTGACTTGATCAGAAACAGCTCATCCCAAAACAGTAAAGACCCGGCACAGCACATTAAATGGTTATAAAAGGCTCCTTCCCACCAAAGGGACAAAGCAGAACAATAAACATGTTTGTGTCTATTACAGAGATTACAATAGGATCCCTTGGTGGCTTCACTCATGGCCATGTCCTCTACTGTTGCACACGCACACGCACACAAACACACAGACACACAGACACACACAATTACTAGCCCTATAAAAACAGCAGCATTTCTCTCTCAAGGGCACCAGCTCTGTTCCTTTTCCTCTCCCTCCACCTCCTCGACCCTTCATCCTCTCCCTTCCCTCGCCTCACCCAATCCCCCGAGGTGGATTAAATACAACCACACCTGTGATCATTTCTCATTTGTGAAGCCTCCAACCCCAGTGGTCCAAAGGGACACCAGGCACAAGCCGACAGCACCGCAGCTGCGAATTGCTGTTTTGCTGGCTTGGTAAATGCTCTAAAACATACATAGATTAGATGTTGTGGTGCAAATAGTTATCACATAAACAGGGACGCAGGTACACAACCAACTCAATTAGTTATGAGATGCTGTTTTCCTCTCGTGGCGAACTTTCTGCAGCTTATATAGATTAGATTCCTCCAGGAAGATAATTGCTCATTGGCTTACAAACACACACAAAGCAAACATAGGTTTAGGGCGGTGATGCAATAAGACAATAATAAAGAGAGGCTATTTTGCTCTTTTAAAGCTGCACCAGACTGGATTCTATGTAAGTAATGACCAGCCTGATTTAAAAATGGCTGCAATAGTGACAAAATTTATGTACTCGAACCAACAGATTCATTAAAGTGTCTGACACAAACACTAACATGTTGCTTTGCATACAGGAATAAACAATAAACAACTCGAGAACAAAACACAAGTGTTTTTCTGAACATCAACGAGCAAGCATTCAGTCCAACATCCAGTTATCTCTTATTGCCATTTAGCTGTCAAGCTTAGCTGTAAGCTTTTTGGCTTTGGCTGGGAGGAACTGCAGCAAAACTAAAGTGCTATTAGCTGAGAGAGCTTTTAACATGACACAAACAAAACACTTACCTGGAGTGTTGGATGTGTTCTGTCCATATCCCCCCATGTAAGGACCCACACCTGGTCATGTGACTTGTCATAGAGCATCTTTACTGGAAAAGGATCTGTTGCCACTGCCTATAAGAGTTGGAGAGAGTCGAAGAGTGGTTAAATGAATTCGTGAAACTTCTGTCCATAGTGCTGAAAAGTCAGAAAAAAACTCACCAATATTTCTGTTACAGGGATTGAATGTGCTCAATACTTATTAAATAATAAATATATTTAAATATGAAAGGCAAACGTGAGATTAAATAAACTATAAAGCAAAAATATCTAAGCTATCTGAGCTAACAAATGACAAACTTAACAAAATAGTAATATATGAAGTAGGATTAAATTATACAACTAATAAACTAGAGGAATACTCCAGCCAATGTGACCAGGAATTGTTAGCAGACACTAGTGTTTGTACTTGTATCAAAGGCAAGTATGTTGGCCGATAAATAAAAAAGAAAAATGAAAGAAAAATGTTACATAGTTTTTCCACCAGAGGGCACTGAGAGGTGTATTCTTCGAAGGTAAAATGTCCTACTTAAAACATGGTCCCAGTTTTTTAACAACCTGATCATTTTTTCAACTTTTTGAACTCTGTGTGCAAACTAATGAGAAAAAATTATCTGAAGATGTAAATCGCAGCTTGCATTTTGCAAATTTTTGGAAAGAAATAGTAAATAAATAAACCCAACAATCCTTCGCCCAAAAACAAAAATTCTCAAGAGTAAGCTGTTATCACATCTCATCCTGAGTTAGGTGTAAATGCCAGAGAGGAGAAAGTGTACAGCAGGAGCACTTTCACATTGTTGCTGCTGGAGAGGTTTCAGTGAGGATATCTGACACACATCAGGTAAAAAGAACAGAAAGAATAGAGAATAACTTGCAGAGACAGTGAAAGAAGGAAAGGAGAGAAGAGAACAGACAGGCAGGAAAAAGAGAGACATGTGGGGGTGGGGTGTACTCAACCTCAGGTCTGCTGCAATGTCAACAACAAAGAATAACACAATCCATTACCCTGCTTCTGGCTGGGTGGACAGGGAGCTGCTGACACCCTCACCATTGGAGCGAGACCACAAGCTCTGTGTTCAGTAATGGGAGGTTCGGCCCTCTGCTCTGCACTGGTCAGCCGAGTGCCAAGTCAGCATGTACGTATGTACATATGAATTTGCCTTTGCATGTGTTTAGTCTTGCCATAATGTGAGCAGAGGTAAAGCTGAAGTGAGGCCACATTGAGGCAGAAGATATATAGTGGATTTTGTGTCCGTCTCTGAAGCTAGTTTAGTTGTTAAATAATGTTGAATTGATATAAGACAATGTGATCAACCTTTTGGGTTCATTAAATATTTGTTTTGTGTTACATGAAGCACTTGCTGCACATAATATTTTTGTTATAATGCACAATAAGCTCCAGTTGTCATGTGAAATGTGCTACACAAATTAGGTTTATCACCATTAACATTAATGAACTAGTGTTAGTAACAGCAGTAGTGGTATCGAGGTGGTCACCTTTTGCTATTTGAAGCAATGTTTTTCCTTAGAACAGTATCAGCTTCTTGTCTTTTTTACCCTGTGTATACTGTAAATGTCATTGGTGGCAGATTATATCAGATGTCGTTATCTGATCTCATAAAGGCTAAAGTTAACATTTGGCTGTTGTGTGGTGGTAGGGTGTCTTTACTTGACCAAAAATAGTGTGAATAGGAAAAAGAACATCTTTTTATCAACACCACTGACCAATAGTGGACTGGAAGTTTTGGTAGAGATAATTTAAACCATTGCAAATAAATTTTTTAGAGACAAAAGGACTCTTCCTAAAACAGAGCATTTTATCTATTCATCATATTGTTATTGCTTGAAAATTGCCAAAATATAAACAAACACTGGCCTAAATGAGTGTCAGATCTAACAACAAGATACTCATTTTGGCTCAGAGAAAAGAAAAAAGCATAACAGAAAGTTAGATAACAACAGCCTGCCGCCTGACACCGATTTTACCACGATATTAAATAACCACCACAGTACTTGAAAGTTGCTACATAACCAGAGGTCTTTGCCATCTGGCTTCCTGTTTATGAGCCCATGTGCTGTTTGTTTTAATGCTCACTGGGAGTTTAGCTGGCCCAAGTGTGATGTATCAAAGTCAAGGTTAGGTCCCTTTGTTAAAAAAGATAACAAAGGTGCAATTTCCATGCATGGTGCACAATGATAGACTTTATTAGTGCATATTTTAAAAGCCTTTATCTGTGTGCTAGAAACTGTGCCTAAAACCGAAGATTCAAAAATTAAGGGACATTTTTACAGGAGAACCACACAACTGAGTCACACAAGACTAGCAAAGGAACTAAATTATCATTTCTTGCATTTAGAGGATCTAAATTTCTGATTTTTTTCCTCCAAATTGAATTACTCTCTAAGATAAACCTATTGTGTATAAAGCATTCTCAACACTTTGTTCTTTGTTAGAGTCCAAGTATGTGCTAAAAGTCAAAAATAAGTTGGAAGTACTTTTGCAAGAACATTTTGCTGCTTCAATTTCATACTTGTGAGGAAAACTGTTGCTTGCTGCTTGTTCTCAAAATATGATCATCTGGTTTTTGGACATTTTGTACATGCTCTGTCTTCCTAATCAGTGGGATCGGTCATCTCCGTGGTGGTAATAAAAGCAGGATTCAGACTTTTCTGTTAAAAAATTAAAGCTATTGTTTTGTTCAGTAGATAAAGTGCATTCAGTCTAGTCATCTTCTCCCTCATTTTAAAGGACATTGTTGAAAAAGGAGGCGACAAAAGTGCTTTGTGAAGAAGAGCTTTGGGATAACAGACAAAGAAAAGAAAAGAAAAAAAGGGAGGATGCATTAACCTTTTGCACCCCGAAGGCCAGGAAGGGTCTGCAAGAAAGAGAGAGGGGTAGATGCAACGCTGGGATAGGGTGATCAAGGAAAAGAAAGCAGTTTTACAACGTTGGATGGAGGAGGAGGATGGGCGGTCGGTGGGCCTCAATATACTGAAGGTTGTGACCTGAACTTTAAATGATGTGAGAACATCTGCCAGGAGACACCTGTGTTTCTTCTTTCATCATATCAATTCAATCTTTTAGGTTATGTTCCTTATACTTTTCATTTAAAATAGAAGTACATAAGAAAAATAACTCCTTCTGTATTGGGAGTGGATTTAAATGAAACAGGGTTTTTTTCTTGTCACTTTAAAAAACTTTGTTTTTTTTGTTAAATAAAAGTTTTTGGACGGCAGCATAAAAGTGTGTCGTAATATCTACCCTTCCTTATCGGTTTCTTTTAAACTGGTATCAAGGTTAGCTCAGAGGTCTATAATGACATTTTCTCTGCTACCTGCTCACTTTGTCGTCTCCCTCTTTGTATTTACTCAGACTTTCACTTATCTCCCCCTTCTCCTCTCCCGCCTCCTTCTCCTTGAGTTAGGCCTATTTCCTCTCATCCTGTACCTCAGTATAAATGATGTTGACCCTGTGAAGAACCCCTGAGGGATCCAGTCTCTAAACAGCCGTTACAGGCAAGATGAATGGTGAGGCAGCCAGCACCCACCTGGGCACCATATTGTTTCAAGTGCTTGAGGTGGATTTGATTTATTTTACCTTGCATGTGGTCTTCTTACGTCTGTAGCAAAACTGAACGTACCTCACATTAATGATGCTGTTTGACACACAGCGAAACAGTGGCTGCATATAGTTAAAATTCTGAATGTGTCCCCTCAAGAGTTAATGTAAAGCTACAGCAGGTTATATAAAATGTATCTGTTTTATCCTCCTAAATCTGTTTGTGGAACTGCAACACATGAGAGTATTTCATCTCTTGGTATGTCTGTCAAGCTTTTGTTATTTCTTGCCAGCGAACATGACATGAAAACTGTCACAAACAGATTTCTACGAGCAAAGTTAGCCCTCCCAGTTGTTGAAAAAATACAATTTCTGGCTACATTTACAATATCATGTGATGCTGAAGCTACATGTTCCAGACTGATGGTCAGTATCGTCAACAGTCCATGATCTATGGGGAAGACATGGGAATGGCAATACAACATGTATTGCAGTGTGGAGCTAGTTATCCCCAGGATTATGGGTTAGATATATAGGAAAATATAGATGAGACTGCATTTGTGACTGTTATTTTGTTATTATGTTGGATATAAGCCCTTTTGTGTCATTCTAGCAGTAATAACAATACTGCAGTGTGAAAGTAAAAAAGTAATAATGTTTCAGAAAAAGACTCAAGAGGTGATCAGTTGAAGGGGAGGCTGGTCACTGTTGGATTTGCAGGGAACTACAGAAAACAGTCAGTCCACTTCCGTTTGTACAGCAGTGTTACAGAGTGGAGGTTCATCCCTTACAATTCATCTCTGACAAATACAGACACTGATTGCAGAGTGCACTTGAATGAGATGACAGACAGTCCTGTCACTAAGTTTACAAATTAACATGTTCAGTGATTTACTGACAGCTGATATGACCTGCTGCCAGTTAAGTCTGTCATTTTAAGCAGTGAAAGTGAGGTCAACACAGGCAAAGCGAGAAGCTGCTAAAGCTTCCTGTTTTGCACACAGCTTTTTGCTTTATGCTTGATGATAAGCATAAGAGTTTAGCATATATTGTGCCTCTTGCAGACCTGTGTCAAAGCTTAAATCACTTTACATTAACTGTTAATTTTTACCCATTTGGACAGCAGCACTGAAACACAAGCAGACTGAGAAGGACAGAATGTATTCAAGGACAGTAAAGAGGGGATCAGCTTTTGATCAGCTTTATTTTAGCTGATAGGGATCTATGCATTTGTGCCCTGTTGGGCCCTGATAATGATTTCTGGAACAGGTTAGAACATCTCTTAAAAAAAATAATAATTAAAAAATCAAATTTAATTCCTCTGTAAACAGTATTGTGCTCCACTTCCAGAGAAGCCTGTGCTTCGTGTCACTTTTCTTTTTTTTTTTAAAGTTTCTTACTTGACATTACTTTGAGTGCTGCACGGTTGTTAACAATTAACTTCACTATTGTGCAGAGTTTTCACATTTTATAATGTCTATCATTAATTCATAGATAAATCATTTCTGACATGTTCGTTTGTGTGCTACGACAGGCCTGATACCCACTCCACCCACCTGCACCACCTTCTGTGCTTGAATATCAACAACCAGCAGTCGACTCAGGAGGGGCTGGGTCACGTAGATGTACTTGTCCCTGATGTTTACTGCTGAGGACCACACGCAGTGCTGAGGTGACACCCCCTCACCTTTAGGGCACATCTCCTCCTGGAAAGAACCGACAGAGAACAGAGAGGATGATGGGAGGAGGAGGAGGCTGGCAAGGTGTACAGTCTATCATGGATCAGCAGGTTGGTGCATTTTATTTATCATCCCCTGCCAGCAATTAGTGCTGAGTGATAATTAAAAATTGCCTGGGTTATCTAATTTCTTTGGAGTCATATTGTGATGATATGATCAAAACAATGTAATGGTCAAATTAATTATTCCAAAAAACTATAATTAAAAACAACTGAGATGAGTGATTCAGTTTCTTGTTTAATTTGAGGGAATACATTTTCTCTGGTGTAATAATTTCTTTTTTGGGGGCATTTGTTCTGTTTAACTGAGTACAAAGTGGAGAGACAGACAGGAAATGTGAGGAGAGAGAGAGAGGACATGCAACAAAGGTCCCTGAGCATTTTTCAGTCATGGGCTGTGGTTTGACGCATCTCAGCCCCCAAAACCATCTTAATGCCCTGTTTGATGTATTAATAACCAGTGGAACACAGATAATTGGACTGAACAGCAACTTGAAAATTTGGCATTTTTAGTGATAGGGTTGTTGCTGCAGCATATTGTTTCTTCTCATTTTTCATTAATCTTTTAACTTTTTAAATTACATTTATATTAGAAAGTTTTGAAAAATGCCAATTTTCCAGTTCAAGGTGACATGTTTGGATTCGTTTTTTTTTTTTTTACAAAAAAAAAAAAAAAAAACCACAAAATAAAAAAATGATATAAAAAAGGGGAAAAGCAGCAAAAAAAAAAAACC